>JBAMNC010001079.1:0-216365 GCA_037902135.1 Cetoscarus ocellatus
GATGTTTTTGCAAGAGGCCACACCAGTGTCTCTGTTTGTGGATGAATTTCACATCATGTGAAAAGTTTTTGAAAGTGACCTCCTATGGCTTGCTGTTAGCCATTTGCAAAGAATTCTGGGATTCCAGTGCTCTTTGGAAAACCCTCCTCATCATGAGGAATGTACCTGTTTAACGGGAATATTGCTGTTGTAAGAGCACCTTTAAGGAGTGCCGTTTTGTTGCATTGTTAAAATCTTGGTGTTACGAAGAGGAGTAAACAGTTAAGGCAGTCAGAGGTGAAAGCAGATCTCCACTTGACTTGGAAGTGTTCAGTTTGGCTAGTGAAGCTTGAACAGACAGCAGCCTGTAAATGATTCTTTCACTGGTCAGCAGCACAAAACACAAATGAAATACTCAGTTATAAAGTCAGACTTGAGAAGCAGGTCCTGCTTCCTTGTGCAGCTGGTTTTGACTCGGCATTGAGTGTTTCCATGAGAAGTATAAATATGTGGTGTCTATGATAGTGGGACATACCCCACTTAACAATAAACAATTTATATTGCTCTAACAATTTTGGGAAATATTCACGGGAATGTTCAGTGCTTGGCTGAAAAATAGACAAGCAACATGGGATTAGTAACTGATTTAAAAATTAAGCAAAAATATCCTTTCTATAGAGAAATGCTTTCAGTGTTTTTATTTGTTTTTTGTTTAATTAAGAATGCTGTCCAGATCTGATTAAAACTACTGATGAAGCTGTTAGGATCTATGCTAATCTATGTATGAGCAGTCACTTATAGCTATCAAGAAGCACTATACAGTAAGAAGCTAGTAAGAAGTGCTATATGGCTTACTTGGACAGTGCATAACCACTACTCTAGTTTTCTTGTTAAATGATGATCTGGATTGTGAAGTCAAGTTTGATATTTTGTGTGATTTAATGTCTCAGATAACCTTGAACTGCAGCTGGATCTGCCTGATTCATTGTCAGTAATCAGTCAGATCCATCTAGCTCCAAGTCAAAATGACTGAGCTCAGTCTGTAGATGCACTGCCCAATCAGAGTCCTTTAAAACATAAAGAGGTGGGAGCATGATGACCATAAGATGTGACTGCTCGTACAGAGATTAGCATAGATGCTAACTGATATGATACAGATATGAACTGTATTAATAAATGAAAAACAATCAACACTGAAAGAATTTATCAGTTGTAAATATATTTTCACTCCACTTCTGACATGTTTTGGCCAGAGGTTGTTCTACAAAGTGGCTCACATTTTGTACTTTGCACTGCAGCAGTAGCACCCGCCAAATACAAAATCTAATTGGCCTGTCATAATTGTGATCAGTGGCGGCTGGTGGCAAATGTCAATAGTGTTGGCTTTTCATCATTTATCATTTCAGCAACTATTCTGAGCGTTAACGTAAATAGAGTGAGTGTATAAACCACATTACAACTCTGCAGTTAAAATGTATCATACAGTTTATTAAAATATAGAACAATCCGACAAATAACATCTTCATTAACACACCAGAACTTCTTATTGGTTGCCAATCAAAGCAGAAACTGCATCGAGACAACAGAGTAGGACTGCATTGTATTTGAAAAAATTAAAAATTGTGGCGTTTTCTTTTTGAGACATACATTGCTATTTAAAAAAGGCAAAGAAAACAAAATCAGATTATTGGTAAAGAAAATATATATACAACAATGCTTAAATAACAAGGAAACACGTGCAGTCACCACGTGAAGTAAAAAAAAGTGTACTTAAATGGCTTTTTTTCTACTCTTAAAGGTGGTATTTTTATTAAGTGCTCTAAATTCACTTTCTGTCTGCAGCTTCTTAAAATGCTGTTTGTTGCTCCACAAAAGTAGATAAGGCTTGTTTTTACTGTATTTGACATAATGTACTTTTAATCCAATGCCTATGCTTATGAAAGGTTCCTTACACTTTCTTTTGACTACAGCTAGCAAAATATATTCCATATAGTATATGCTGTCATGAACTTTAACACAGATAACACAGCTCAATTGCAGACTTCAGCACCAGGCAAGAGTTCAGAAAAACAGATTATTACCAGGTAGGGTTCAGCAACCAGACAGACAACTGGTTCAGGCAGAGGTATCTAAAACAAGAGGCAAGAGGCATGGTCAGAGGCAAAACAGGGTCAGACTATTACGAGAGCTAGAGAAAAGGAAGGCTGGACAGTGAATGTGAGGTACAACGAACTGGCGACGAGACAATGAGAGACATGAGGTTAAATACAGGTAATAAGGGCGTGGTGAGACACAGCTGGGGAGGAGACAATCAGGAACAGGTGAGCAGACAATCAGGAGCAAATTGCACAAGATGGGTGAGGGGCAGAAAACATTTTGAAACAGAGGCCACTTTCGAATTTGCCTACTATACTAGCAGTGCGTACTGATTCGCCCAAAATGTAGTATGCAGTATGCAACAAATGTCAAAGTTGTAGTATGCAAAAAATACCCGGATGACATACTGAATCAGGAAAATTCCACAGTATGCATCGGACCAGTCTGCTTTGCCTACTGTTACCCACAATGCAAAGCGCCTGGTCACATATCGGAATTGAAAATGGCGGAGAGCAGAGCAACGACAGCCAGAGTAGCAGAGGAATACAAATGTAATCTTTACCCTTTCAACACGTTATCTTGTGTAATAAATTGTAAATGCTCACTGTTGTTGTAGTTTTTTCTGTTATGGTTCGTAACGGCAGGAAGGTGGTGTTAAGTCTCTCCTATACCTGCTAAGCTAAAAACAATGAAACACTTAGCAGGTTATCAGTCGTAGACATTGAACAACACAGTTATCTTTACATTGAAGTACCGTTTCTTTCAGGGACTGAGCAGGACACGGAGGTCCTGTGGAGGGAGTGTTTGGAGAGGAGAGAGGAGAGAGCAGGAGAATGCGACGAGGGAGGAGAGGAGACAAAAGGATTTGATGGCCATTATTGAAAAAATTCTGAAGTGATTGTAAATTTTAATAAAAAGCTGTATTGTTTAAGATTTCTTTTGTTATTGTTGTGAATTTTTAGATCAGACAACTACCATCTAGTTTGACAATGATTGAAACACCTAATTAAATAAAAATAGGGGACAGTGGATTGTAGTGGCAGCTTGTAATATTCAAACAGGAAAAGAACAAAAGGAACAACAGAAGACTTAACAAATAGAACTGGAGAATGTGAAACCTGAACCCAAAACATTATTATGCTATTTACAAGACATGACAGAATGGTTTTATTTACAAGGAAATTAAAAACAAATACTTATTAGTTATGAAAATCTATACATATATAAGTGGATAAAGATAAACTGACACAGGGATAAATATCAATAAACAATATAACCTGGTAATGTGAATTTTATATATCTCTATATATCGAAATATGTTTCTTTTTTGTTACAAATTACAAACATGCTTGATTGCATGCGGATAAGAAACACAGACGCCCTCAGCAATAATTATAAATGATCAAAGGTCCCCAGGTGATAGTTTTTAATAATTGCAGAGGATGTTTTTGTTGTTGATCCCGTTGTTCTTAACTGTTAATTTGCAAGTCTATAAAGTAACAAATTTGAGATTTTACAGACTCGAAAATTCTGACTTTTTTCTTGATTCTTAAAAATGATTTCTTTAAGTGGCCCTAATATGCCGTCACACAAAAATATACAAAAGAATTCCTCACTGAAATAATAGCTTTTCCTTACCACTGGCTGATTCATATACAATGCTGCTTCTGGCAATATCTTTGCAGATTAATAACTGAAATGTCAAGATGTACTCGTGGTTTGTTTGTTGTGTTTATTTAAAATAAAGTTTGGGAAAAAAAACAATCAGCTGTAGCCTACTTCTTTATTCCTCAAACTGAAAAACAGCTTAGCATACTGCAAAATAAACCTAACAGAACAGTCATACTACATACTACATTCCAGTGTAGTAGGCAGTATGCAGTGCCTACTACCTACTACGTTCATATGCAGTATGTAGTAGTGAATTTGAAAACAGCCAGAGACAAGGGTGATTGATCACAAAATAAAACAGGAAGTGCAATCCATCAAACGAGGAGAAACTGATGGTACTTCACAGATACAACATACATTGAACTGTCTATCTGGCGTGTCAGGTTATGTGTCAAAGGCATCTGTTTCTAAACTGGTTCAGTCTAACAACCTTGTCACCATTCCCCCTGCCAAGAGGCAGGGGGAATGTTAGGTTCATTTTTTATAGATTACATATCTTACATGTAGCATGGTGTGCCACAGTTTCATGCCCCATTTTGTCTGAACGTAACGTTTATAAATGAGACCTTTGGGCATTATTGGCATTGCTCTTTTCAGACACAATTCCTGCTTCTTTGAACATCTTCAGTCCCCCCATTTCTATGCAATGATTAAGTGAGCACAATCAGATCCTCCTCAGTACTGAAACATGTCAGCTGGATCAATAAAAATGATAAAGTCTTTACTAACACTGCCCCTTCTCCCCCCTTAAATCCACCACCCCTGCCTTTGTGAAAGCCTCCATGCACAGTAATGCCCTTTAATATTTATTTACAACAGCAAAAAAATCGATGAATAGATTTTAAATAAAGCTGAAAGACACTGGTTTTCCATTTATCGCTCTCTTTAATAAAGGCTGTAGTTCCTTTGGAGATGTGAGGGGAATTTCTAAATGAAATTAAATGCACTTTAAGCATTTTGGTGTGAAAAAAAGTGGCTTGAAGGAGAATGAGTGTGTTTGTATTTGTGTGGCTGAGCACGTGCATGCTGCTTTAGCTGACACTGTTTGTGGCGACACAGAGAAGGAGAGAAACTCTGAATCAGGGCTTTCAGTAATCAGTGTCACATTGTCAGGGAGGCTGCCTTTGACTAATGAGAGGTGCTGACAGCCGAGCTGCGTACTCCCCTGGCTCTGCTGAGTGGGACGGATCTGTTTCAGGGCCTTTGTCAGGTTCATTCTCCCTCCACTCCTCTCTCTCTCTCTCTCTCTCTCTCTCTCTCTCTTTCCCTCTCTCTCCCCATCTGTCTCTCTCGGTTTCCTTCTTTTTCTTCCTCTGAGTGTCAGGGAGAGCAATGACCAGTGGTCAGCCCCAAGGACACCTCCCGGCATTCCACACGGTGACAAATTGACCACAGGGGACAAGATGCCTCAAAATTGCTCGGGAGATGAAGAGGTTTTGAATGTTCCATTCTCCCTCTAGGTCCAGAAAGTGCAGATCTTGTTGGATTGGTGAAGACAGGAAAGAGTGGAAATGTCACAGTATCAGAAAATAAGCAAAATACTGGTGGAGAGGTAGGCAGGACCAGTATCAGAGCTAAAAACACCTGAGATTTAGAGGGGAAAAAAGGTTGTATTGAACAACTGAGGTAACATAGAGGACCATTCAGCAGGTTGTGTACTGAAGACCAAAGAATGAATCTTTCCATGACATTCTGTGTAGATCAGCCAAAACGCATCAGAGATTACCCTTAGAGGTTGTGGATTATCTTTTGAAATCACTAACAGGGTGTATCTCAAGCATTTTCCAAACTTGGATTATTTCATTGAATTCAAGATTCTTTCTGGGTGAAATACCAAGTGCATCTGACCTTGACAGCAAAATATATTTGAGGACAAATAGATGTAACCCCGTAAGCCACATTTTTGCTCCAGCAGGCCTGGTGAGCTCACAAGGTTCAAATCTGTGAGTGTACGATAACAGAAAGATTGATCAGTGTCTACAAAGAGATTCAACGTTGGAGGGTCAAGACGGATCAATACTGCTGGTATTAACTGATCATTCTTGTTTACAGTCAAGTGGAACCCATCTAGGTGTTCCTGAAGCGCACAAGATCAATGGAAATAAAGTTAGAGTGGCTTTAACATTCCCGGACTCCCCACTTGGAGATGTCACTCATGGAGGTGATTTGTTGGAGTGTCTTGTAGCAGACTTTCAGGGTATATTACTGACTGTAAAGTCCCTCTCTCCAACAAAATGTATTTACTATCTTGTGCTCTTTTTTCAACTATGTTCCCAGTGCTCATCTGACACACAGATATTTGTTTGGTATGTGTCCCTTTATTAAGTTTCTTTTAAACAGCTATCTCACCAATTGTAGCCAACTGCAAAACACAGTCAGATGTAGCCAACTGCAAAATACAGCATAAACAAACAATTGAATGAACTCATGAATTTGTCCTCAAAATGTATTTTTTTACAAAGTGAATTGGTGAAGAAATGTTTTATTCTTACTAATTTAGTGCATCAAGGCATGAGGACATGCTGAGGATGACCTTCTGAAATTCAAACAGAGCATAAGGAAGAGAGGGGCTTTACGGGACTTTGAATGTGGCATGGATGGCATGGTGGCAAAGCAGGTAGTGCGCATGCTTTGCAGCAAAGAGGTTGTTCGAAATTCCTGTCGGTCAGGGTCTTTTTATTTGCAGTTTGCATGCTGTCCCTGTGTATGCATGGGTACTCCCTAGCAACTCCTTCTTCCTCCCACAGACCAAAAAACATGATTGGTAGATTAGCTGTTGACTTTAAATTGTCCTTGGGTGTGGGCAGGGGCAGAGATGGGATTTTTGAACTGGGGGGACCAAGCTGTCAGCAAATGATTTCAACTGAATAATTCATTTTGTTTAATTTGGGCTTTGACTAGCACTCAGGGCGCTACTTTTGTAATAGCCTATTGGCCAATGGTTTGCACAAAAAAGAAATTGGAGAACTCTTAGTTGAAATCATGGATAAACAACAATAAACTCTGTTAAACAAAGGCCTACCTCAACACTAGCCATACATGATGAAACTATTATTTGTCTGGAATGCCAGTCACCCACCAAAACTTCATGCCTTATGCATAATATATGTTTTCTTATGACATTTGTGTGAACTCAGAAGAACAACAACATAATTACGTAAATAAAGATAACCTATTTATACTGAAAAAGAAATTCACATTTTACATGAAAAAAGTAGCACTATTAGGAGTTCTCTTGTGCATATTTACTGTCTAAAAGCAGACTCAATGAAGCACAGGCGCAGCAACCAGTTCCTCTTTAGGACCCGGGGAAGTGAGAATTTGCCTTACGGTGTGTTCAACTGGAAGTAGAAACTTGAAGCTTCAATCAGTGTAACCCCAAAGTTGAGTGCTCCCAGCGCTTCATAGCCTTACAGACAAACAACAAAACATGCAACTTGTGTTTACGTAGCAGATAGCACGAATTCTGTGTCTGGTTGGTGAGATTAATCCGACTTTCCCAGTTAGAGATCGGACTTCAGGAAGGTTTCTGATTAAAATTCTGACTTGGAGATTGGAAATTCCGACATTTGTGAACAACTGGAATGCACCATTAGTTGAAACACACAAACGCTGGGCTCTCAATGCACACTACCATGAGTATGGTGAAGCCCAGCCACGCTGACATTAATCCTCTGTTTTACAGGTGATATTTGTCCCCTTAAGCTGGGAAAGTGGGGAGGATGGATAGATGTCACTATGAATCTGAGGGGCACATATCCTCCATCCCTAGTGCCTTCTACGAACATGGTTGCGGGTGAGTGTGTAAATAGTTGTCTGTCTCTCTTTGTGATCCTGCGGTTGGTGTACCCTGCCTTTACCCCCCAAGTACCGCCCCCGAAGCGAGAGAGGGGTAAGCAGTATAGACAATGGATGAACCTGGCATGTTGTTGGAGCCCCAGAGGCTGGTGAGAGTATTAAAAGAAACTGCTGATCTACTTGGATTTCATGCACAACCACCTATAAGATTTACAGAGACTGGTCAAAAAGAGGGAGAATATCGAAGAGTGACAGAATATTTGGAATGATAGAATGGTTCCAGTCAAGTTGTAATAGGTAAATAATAACCACACCCTATCAACCAAGGTAGAAGACCATTTCTAAATGCACAACATGTCTGATCTTGAAGCAGGTGGGCTACAGTAGCAGAAAACCACACCAGGTGCCATTTCTGTCGGCAAAGAACAGGAAACTGAGGATCAAATTTGTTTTGGCTGACCAAAATTGGAAAAGAAAGGATTGGGAAAATTTTCCATGGTCTGCCATGTCTACCAAATTCGGATAGTAGGGTCAGAATTTAGTTCAGTCAAGTGGTGGTGGTGTTATCGTTATGGTGGTGGTGGTGGGTACACCTCAGGGCACTTAGTACCAGCTGAGCATTGTTTAAATGTCACAGCTTGCCTGATTATTATTGCTGACCATGTCCATTCATTTATGACCACTGCACCTTTTGTGAGGGCTACCTCCAGCAGGATTACATGCCATGTTCAGATCATCTTAAACTGGTTTCTTAAACATGACGGGGTCTTCACTGAACTCCAGTGGCCTCCACAGTCACCAGATCACAATTGAATAGAAAACCTTTTGGATGTAGTGTGGAACTTTGCATAATGGATATGCAGCTGACAAATCTGTAGCATCTGCGTGGTTTTATCATGTCAATACTGACCAAAATTCCTAGAGAATGTTTCCAGCATCTTATTGAAGCCATTCCATGAAGAATTAAAGCAGGTCGGAGGGTAAAGGGGCCCAAACTGGTACTGGCTTGGCAGATGAGTATATTTAAAATTTCAATTACTTGTCAGATTTTTGTTGTAATATGTTTAGTGTTCGCTGATGCAATTCAAACAGAAGTTTGTTCAGAAGCTACATCTGGACACCTACTTGACTTTAGTGCTAAACACAGAAGACAGAACATTAAGGCACACTATGGATTAGCACATATTTGGAGAGCTTTTCTCACTCCAATCATCTTAGCCGGCTGTCTCCAGTCAGGCCTACCTTTGAGCTAATCAGGCCGTCTCAGTTCCTCACATGCCTCCCCTGGGACAGCAGAGCCACCAGCACACTTAATTGGTTCATTTGTTCCGTCATGTTTTGCTGAGCAGAGACAGAGAGGGAAGAAATGCTGCGGTAGAACCATTGTCTTCACGCCAGTCTCCAAGGATAAGAAAAAGTGACACATGAATGCTCTCCCAGATAGATAAATAAAGAGAATGGAAGTTAGATAAAGTGCCTAATAAAAGGATGACGATAATACAGTTTCTTGCTACAGAATGAAGGTCCTGTTTGATATAACGTATGTCCATTGACTGAAATAGGTTAAACACAGGGAATTAAACAGCAGAAATAAAGTATGTTACTTTGATTCATCTGGCCTATTTTTTGTCTTTCTCTCTGAAAATGCAGTGAGAAATACACATGCAGGCAGACACACTGTGCAGCAGTGATTCCAAACCTCAAAAACTCGTACCCCAGAGGGCACCTCTGTATTTGCCCAAGGCTATGAATATAACAGCTCAACTCCTGGAAAAAAAAAAAAAGAATTATGATTTGATTAAAATATATATCACATTAAATTCAGCTGTAACACCAAATATCAAAAGTTGCAATGAGAGTGTGTGTGAGAATTTTGAGCAAGCAGGCAGAAAAACATATGAACCGTGGCGAAAAAAAACAAAACAAAAACTTAAAATATGAGTGGTTAAAAAGGTAAGAAAAAAAGGGGAAAAGTGGTTGGTACATGGTCAAAAAGCTTTAAAAGATTTTATAAAAGTCAAGCTCAACGTCTCATAAATGAATTAACAGATGATATCACATTGCCAACTGTTACTGATTCCTTGGTTTCCTATTAGGCAGACCTTAGGCTGTGTGAGTAAAGCACCACCAAAGCCTTCACTCCTATTACTAACACTTGCATCCCTCAAGGCTCTAAGCTCATCCCACTCCCTTTTTCTCCATTTAGGAAAAACAAAATGAACCCTCAGCTCCATAACATCACCTGATTACATCACAACAATCTCTGCCTTTGATACGGGATGATCTTAGCTCTTTTTTTCTGTCAGAACAAAATTTTGGCAAGAATTTTAACACCCTTGAAGTGTAATATTCATTTTAAAGAACACAACATGTTTTTGCTATAATTTTTTGTTTGTTTCTTTTTCTTTTTCTTTTTTTTTTTACACTAATATAGCTTGTAGTGTGAGTTCAGGCAGAATGACTGTGTATTTCTTCTTTCTTCACCCATTCAGTATTGTAAGCCACTTCTTTTTCATTTCTCCTAGGTTGCTTTCACATCTAAATTTGAAGGCCTTGGTTTGGTTTGTGGATGAAATTGGAACTTTGTTTAATTTTCATTTGGTATGATTTTCTTTCACACTTTGTCAGGCGGCCCAAAGCCTGTTAAATACTGCATAAAATAGCCATCTGTCTCTAGATGAGGCTGTGGTCTTCTACCATCCTGCCCACTTTTGCACTGTGACACTAAAGAACACAACCACCTTAAGTAATAATGTTCTTCAACAGTTTGGAATAATTCAGTGCCATGAAATAAAGATAAAGTTGCATTTAGTCTGTGTCAAATAGCCCTGGCATATTGACTGGAGCAATATGTAACCATATTCGCACATATTTGTAGACCTTGGTAAATTAAAAGGACTAGAGGCTAGCAATGCTAACATTACCTACACTCTGCCTGATATTGTTAGTGAAGGCTACCTTAACTTACTTTCTGTTGAGATATTTGGACAAATTCAAGACAATTTGCTACATTTTGGTTCACTTGCTTTGTTTGATCCTTGTTTGGTTTGGAACCAAAACCTGGTTCAATGGGAAGCGACCCAAAACCCCAAGTTTTACCAGAGTTCGGTTCTTTGGTCCACATGAGTTTGTGTGAGCTTTTGCTCCACCCACAATCAACTGAACTCTCCAAAACAGTGAACCAGAGTTCACTCTTCTCAGTGCTGTCTGTTGTCTCACTCACTCCTATATCCTCACATGTGATTGTCCAGATGGTCGCTATGCTGGCCAATCAAAGTAAAGTTCTACTGTGAGCAGAGCAGGGGCTGAGCACTGTGAGAGCTAAGCAGTGAAAGAAAAAACTGGGAGCCAGCTCTCACTCAATGCGAGCCGGCTCTTCTGAGCCGATTCTTTTGAGCATGACACATCACTATTGCAGTGGGATCTATGCAGCCCTCTTCCACCTCAGGCACCCATAATCATCACATACCGGTGTGCGGGGCAAGCTCCTTTGAACTCTGCTACTGTACATAACTAATACTGTATTCCTCATTACTACAACACCAGTGTCCATACTCCCAGGGGGTGTACTATTCTGTTCTTAAACCCTATCAAGCTCATGAAAACATCTCAATGGAGTCTAATTGAAGTCATCTCAAAATCAAGTCTCTCCTGAATGCTATGAAAATAACCTGGAGGAAATGTTTTTTGGTTTGTTTGTTAAACAAAAGTTTAAATCTATTAAGTATATTAAGCAGTCTGCTTACCATTGAGATATATTGTAATGTCACTTATCTGTTACATGAAAAATGTCTTTACCTGTATTTACCTACCAATCTTACCGGATTTTATTAAAGTTCCCACTGATAGTAAATGTGGTGGCAGTCCTTGGCCTTGCGCTTGTGGATGTATCTGCAGGTCAGGTGGCAGCTCATGCAGTCTGTGCCTGTGCTGTTTCACAGGCAGTAATGGTTCCAGTTGATACACTTTGCCAGTGTATCAACAATGGGGGTGCTGAGCTCTACAACTTTGCACATATCCAGAGCAATGTCATGGTAGGCAGTTAGTCCTTTGTTGGAGTCATAGGTTATGTCAGAAAGGTCATTGCCCCCAAAGCGAGGCCCAGGCACAGTGATTTTCTTGCATACAAAAGAGTCCTCATACAGCACCCTGCAGTGGGACAGGTTCTCTTCTAGGAAATGAGGTTTAAAATAGTAACCCGAGGCAGGACCAGCTCCTTCTCATCCAAAGGATGAGGAATTAGGATTTCAGTTTTGTCACCATCATTCTCCTTCTCTCACTTCTGTCCTGCAACAGACTGGAAACTGAACCTCACCATGGCTCAGTGTCGAAATCTGTCTAACTTTCTGCCTGTCTGTCTGCCTGCCTGTCTGTCTGCTGGTGTATTCTCTAACCATCTGTGTAAACTAAATCTGATCACCTTTCCAAAATCTGTTTGGGGTGTTAGGGTTTAGTCTGAGAGAACACTCTACCATCAGTATTAAGGTCAAATGTTCGAGCCCAGCTCTGGCTGTGACTTGCCAATGTATCCTTGGGCAAGACAGTCACAAATTATACATAAGACGGTTTGGATGTGTAAGCTAATACTGATGGTCAGCTTATACAGAAACTCAGAACCATCACTGAGTAGATGTGAGAGTGAATAAGGCAGGTATGACCTATGGTGTAAAAGTGCTTTAAGAATTCAGAGACTAAAAAAGCATTTAGTATAATCTAAAGTCTGTTTACTATTTACAATAAATGACATTTTCTTTGTTTGCATATTGTAGTTGTTACTAATGCACATTGTTCAGTATGCCAGCTAAAAACAAATTCAGTGCATTTGAAAAACTTTTTCACAAGTTTTTGGAATACTTTGGGATATGTGTCCTTTTTATCAATATTCAGGGATGCTGAATGTTATTTAAGCATGCTTCTGCTCACCTAATAGGAGTCTTCAATCATCTCTGCTGGTGAAAATGAGATGGCCTACAAAGTGGATGCCAGTTAATCTGTCTTAATTTCTATTGTACCAATTCATCCATCCATCCATCATCCATACTGCTCTATCTCCATTGGGGTCATAATGATGCTGAAACCTATCCCAGCTGACGATGAGACAATGAAAACCAACCAATCACAAGGATGACAGATAGGGAAAGACAACCATTCATACACACTCACATCTAATGGAAATTTAGAATCACAAATGAACCTAGCCAACATGGTCTGTGGAATGAAAACTGGAGTGCCCAGGGAAATGTCAGGCATGCATATGGAGAGCTGCACACAGGCAGTGCAGGGGTGGATCCAGCAACCTTATAACTGTGAAGTAAGATAGATTACCTCAAATGCCAGTAATAATGGTACCACCATATGTGGAATTATATGAAATAGATCAGTTCTTATACTGAAATTAGCAATGCTAACAAAAAAAACAGACAAACATAAAAGTACCTATATGAGTAATTGCAGCAGTAGAGGCCAGATAATGACAGAGCTAGAAGAAGATGCAGACAGGGCACTGACAACCATCTAATACTGAGCAAAGCAAAAGGGGAGCAACAGAATGCAGGACTCATCTATAACAATAGGCATTCAAGATATTAATGCATATGAACACTATACTGTCATCATTCAGTAAATGATTAAGACAGAGTTTGATCTCTGAATCTACAGTTTGAAAAAAATTAAAACAGGCCAAAGTTGTGACGAATTCTGGCTAATAGTTTGTATTAAGTAGGGAATACAAATTATACCACTCAGGTGTAGAAGTGCAAAGGTAAACATTTCAGAGACACCTACATTAAAGTTTGTTGTGGCAATATCCACGTCTCTCAAAACACAGTATGTTAAAATGGCTACCAAGGATTGCAAAATTATTTCAACGGAAGCCTCATGAATGAAGGCCCTACTTCCCATACTACTTTTAAAGACTGATGTTATCATGAGTTGGCCGGCAGTTTGAGAGGATAATGTTCTAGAGGAGTTACACATCAATACAAACTCTTTAAGTCTGGGGCTGCCTGTCTGGCTGATTTTTCACCTGCTGCAGCATATGCTAGCAATCACAGTAAATCATTTATTCAGGTTTAAGAAAATAATTTGTTTTATGAACAATTTGGTTGGGATAACACCTCCATTTCAAAAAAGTAAATGAACAGCGCAGAGTTGTAATGTTTTGAAATTTTATGCGCTGAATCACAACTGACTACACTGCTTGTGCAGTGACAGATTGGTTAAAAGGACACTTTATAAATCATAAAAACCTCACACAAGTTGAATGCAATCTTACATTTGCATGGATCATCCTGCTGGAGACACTGACATGCTCCGCTATCATTGCAGAAAAAGGACGTTTAAGATAAACGCTCACTCTGTGTGTGTGTAATTGTAAGACTGCTCTTCACATGAGAAGTTACTGGTGATGAAGCTGTGTAACTATGTGAATGCTGTCACTTAGATTGTGTTTAATTGGAATCAGAAAAGGAAAATTAAAAATGACAGATAAAAATAAAGCATGAGGGAAAAGTGACGACCTTGTCCATCAAAATGACAGCCGTCAAAAAAGGTTACCTCAACCTCTGGTCAGAAATAAAAACAGTAGAGACATATCATCTATCAGGGTTCCAGTTTTATGCAGCTAAAGTCTGGAACAGTCTTTCTGAAGATGTGAGACAGGCCTCTACACTGACAATGTTCAAATCTAGGCTCAAACAGCTCTGTTTAACTGTGCATATGACTGAAAGGATCTTATCTTCACTCTTCTCTTTTAAAGTTAATTTTATAATGATTACTTTTGTTTTTATTTTGTAATGTGATTTTTATGCATTTTTACCTTGTATACGAATTGTGCTCTGCAAATAAACTTGCCTTGCCTTGCCTTGCCTATCCAGCAATGCCAGTTTTGAGCTGTGTGCTTTTCACAGATAGCCTCCCAAATCGCATTTCCTCTGACAATGCTGAGATGTCTCTGCTGGAGTTCACCAGTTTGTTTATTTGCCTCAAATTCCATGGCCTCAAACTTCATTTTTCATTTACGGCCCCTCTGCTCTCCCAAACTCTCCATGATGACAGCTGGTAGCACACGCAAAATCCCCATTTAAAGAGGGTGCTTCCCAACTTATATTTTTACTTTTTATCAACTCAACAAATTAGATTGTTTTTAAACACCTCATGTCCATGGAATATAATTGAATCTTTAGATATTTATCCATTTAACCTGGAGCACTAGCAGTGGTTAAAGTCAATACAAACACTGTTGTATCAAACAGCCGCTTTTGCGCCTGTTATCAATTGCACACTCAGTCATAGTAGATCACCCGCAGTACGCCCACTAATAGCACATGCAATTTAGCACTCGATATTTGGGATCTTAGTAGATCCAGCTTAATATGTGTGATTATAAAACTTGAACTAAAATGTAAAGATTTAAACCATAACTGATTCATGATATTGTATAATTTGCATTTACATTGGTTTATTTTAAATCTTATTTATTTTCAGTGAGTAGCTTCACTTTAGGGAACACATTATGTTAAGTTTAAACAATATGATTTAAGATTAGTCATTTATGTAATTAATTAAAACATTTCAGCTTGAAATTTCCTGTAATTTCTACGTACTGACATTTTAATCTCAACGATCTTTAAAAAAACAAGACTCTCCATGCATCGTGCATTCAGAACGTGACAGGCTGTGCTAATGAAGGACTAGTAGGGGTCGTTTGACAGAGCAGTGGGAGATTGTCAGGCTCAAAAAAAGGGATGGCGACTACTGCTGTGCATTAAATTTCCCTGTCTATTGTACATGGTTCAGTTTTGTCCTATATTGACCTCTACCAGTGTTTACCTTACACAAAGGAAAATAAGCAAAATATGCTAAAATGTTTCACTTTAGGAGGTGACTTGCAGTGCATGAGATGGTGACTGCAATGAAACCATCATACTGAGAGCTTAGCTGACACAGTGCCTCTGCATATGCTCCCCAAGCTTATCACTTCCATCTGATGAATGAGGTAGATTGGATTGGGAGGAGAGACTGGGGCACAGGGGAAAGTAGAAAAGGGGGTGGGGGGAGAGGGTGGGTGGTGAGGGAACCAGCCAGGCCCCCATGCAGCTTAATTCTCCCATGCCTGTTCCAAAGATTATCTGCCCTGATTTTTTTCAACGTAAAATAAAGATAGATAAATAAAACCCAGAACCAGACTGAATGAATAACAATGAAAAACCATAAAGGCTTCTGGGTGTCTCCGGGTAATTTATTCACCATTTGCCAAGATACCTGGAGCGAGAACAATCCGTTGGAATTGAAGGATGAAAAAGAAATAGAACATTATGTTGTAGAAGATGGGTATAAAATTACATCTGCCATTAACTCTAAGCATAATACTACCATAGTAATCAAATGATGCCTCATCAATATTGATGATTGTGTGGTGGAAGGGAAAACAATAGCATTTGATTAGTGTTAGTGGGTCATGATACAGAGAAGCATACAGTCTCATATTGAGAGTTTTGCCTGAAATTACATCATATCTCCAGGGATTTGCCGCTTTCAAAGTGATGCATTTTCTAGAAACACCACCTGCTCAAGTCTACTCATAAATCTGTTGAGTGTTTGAAACCAGGCATATGTAATGGTGTTAATCGAAGAGCCACACACATCCAGTGTTGATTAGTCTGTCAGGTCAAACGAGGGCTGTTCAAAGGTTTATCTGCACCAATCTACAGGACTCTTGCATAAAACATTTCAAATATGCTTCACAGTCTTTCCATAGCAATCAGACAGATGGGCTTTAACAGAGATTACCCAGGATCAACCTGTCACCCAGCTCTGTTCTGCCTCTGTTTCTTGATCTCTAATACTAATTAGGTTCACTTCAGGGAAAGCACAGCGTTAGACTTTAAAGGTACAGTGAGTAAATATAAGGATGTCTGGTTGTCTCATTCAGAAATGACGTTTAATTGCTCGCCCCTTCTGTCAGTAAAGTTCTTCTAACTGTGGCGGCTTCTGAGGACAAGAAGCAGTCATTCAAGAAGGTCTAGTGTATTTTAGCTTTATCAAGTGATAAGGGAAATATGTGTACTCACCAGCCACTTTATTAGGTACACCTCATTAATAATGGATTGGGTCCCCTTCTGCCTTCAGTACTTTCGCTAATCTTGATGCTACAGATTTAACAAGGTGCTAGAAATGTTTCTCAGAGATTTTGGTCTATATTGACATGATAGCAACATGCCGGTGCTGCAGATTTGTTGGCTACACATCCATAATAGCAAACCTTCTGCTCCACCGTATCCCAAAGAGGCTCTATTCAATTGAGATCTGGTGATTGTGGAGGCCACTGGAGTACAGTGAGCTCATTGCCATGTTCAAGAAACCAGTTTGAGATAATATGAGCTCTGTGACAAGGTGTGTTTTTCTGCTGAAAGTAGCCATCAGAAGATGGTGCGCTGTGGTCATAAAGGGACATGGATGTTCTTACATGTGTACATTTATTTGATGGACATATACAGTTGTTTGGTGTACATATGTATTATTTTGACTTTGTTGTTTTTTTATAAGCTTGAGATAAAGAAAGAAAGAAAAGAAAGATAGACAGACATGGACAGCAACAATACTCGGAGGCTGTGAATTTAGATATTAACATGCATATTTTTTCTTTGCCTAATTTGCAGATCCCAGAGATTTGAATGTCTGCAGATTATAATGACCATGTCTACATGCCTAGATGCACTGACTTTCTGCCATGAGATTGGCTGATTAGCTTTCTAACAAGCAGATTAATGGGATCACGTAATGAAGAGGTTGGTGAGTTTATTATAGCACAGGCTAATATTATCAAAACAACACTAAACGTGTGTGTTTTGTTAATAAAAGAGCAAGAAAATGATCAGTTATTATGAGTCATGTCATTGTTTATCATCATACTTGCAAAATTCATTCATAAAACTAAAACTATGATTCACTTGTATGTAAGTATATATCGCATGGGGTGCTCTTTTATTTCAAATGACGCCTTGATTAGAAAAAAGGTTAGAAACAGAAGTGGGCAGTATTGAGCAGCCCAGCACACCAGGGCCGGGTAAAGTGTAGTGGGGCTTTACACTTATTCCTTTAATATAACTCATTTTCATCTGGGGAAAAATACACTTGTTCCCTCCTTCCCTGATCCTAACCTTGTTTAGCTTTTTCATGTTCATTTGTATTTTGGGTAACAGTAATCTATATCTTTGAATGCATGATATGTGCAATCCTACATATGTCAGTGTTTCTAAATAAAAATAAAGAAATTGATTTGTTGAAAGAGAAAAAAAAAACTTTTACCTATACAAAACATTGACTGTAAAAAGACTTGGATAAAGCCATGTAGTGCCACCCATTTCATTATCAAAAGAGGCTTTGAAACATTGTTGAAGGTAAGCAGTGAGTGCAGACATACTGCTCATTCTGTCTCAAACTACAAATAGACAGCGCAGACAAGTTGAGGCAGGACTAAAGGGAGTTTCACCAAAAGTGACACACTGTGTGCTTGTTTCACTGTCAATCATGTCCTTAACTGTCCAAACCTGGAATCTTCAGTAAGTCAAATTAGGCACGATATGACAAAAATCTCCCTTTAGATATATTAAATATTTAAATTAAAGCCAACATTGTGTGTGTAGTTGGCTTGTTCTCCAGTGCATGTGTATGTTTTCTCCAGGTACTCTGGCTTATTCACACATACCAGAAACTTACTCATTCAGTTAGTTGGTGACTCGTAGGATTAGTCTCCGGTGTAAGTGTTTGGATATGATATGATATTAAATGGTTATCTGTCTCTGTGTGCCAGCCCTGTTGTTGGCTTTGAACCAGTCCAAGGTATACTTCTCCTATTGACAGGTGTAAGCAACCTTGCATCCCTGAAATGGATAAGGGTACAGATGATGTTGGATTGTCATGTTTCATTTTGTCAAAATCTGCTCTGCTAAAGGCACATTGAAAAAATGCTCTGTACCACACATTGTGCCTTCAGAGAAGACATAAGAGGTGAAAAAAGACAAGGGAAGCCACTTCACCTTCTCTATCTCCAAACACTTCTTTTCTTGTCCTGTCGGCACCAAACTAAATTCAAACCTGAAGATTAGTACTGTCAGTGAAGAGATGACACAGTCTGCACAGAGTGAGGCAGTAGAGCATGATGATAGCTAACACAGTCACACAGTGACAGATGGATCAGTACTAACCAGCAGACACCATTAAACTGAACCTTGTGGTGTTGAGTGGAGTAGTTAGTGCAGCGAATAGGACACCTCCACCACTACTCATAGAGGGGAGCACTGTCAGCCGCCTCTTTAATGACCACTTACAGCAGAGGGATGGGCAGAGTCCAGCTCGCACTCTCCCACTTCCAGCAGGAGTTATATGAAGCGAGGGCCTGTCTTGGCTTGTTGCCCTGCCGTCACAGTCTCTGAGTCCGCTTTGGAAGTCCCGCGTCTAGGCAGAGGGATAGTGAGGGCTTGGTCTGCTGTCTCCAGGCTGAGCTAGGGTCTGGAGCAGCGCTGAGTTATACTCCAGAGGAGCCCTGGTTAATGGAGGCAGGTCGCCTGGACATCTGTTTCTGGTGAGCAGAAGAGACAGCGAAAGAGGTTGAGAGATTAGTAAGCAAGCAGGGAATTCAGATGTTTCCCTGCATATTAGCTAGCAAATGGTCATGTTACTGGATCTTCACTCACGTACACATACACACTGATCTTTTTCATGTGTGGTTTTAACAAACCACATTGGAATACAAACTACATCATGCAAATTAGGGCCACTGGGTGCAGAGCCACACATTCTGCAGCGGCCCATCTTTAGCATCTAGCAACCAATCTGTGTCATGCTGACAGCCCATATCTTTCACGGTGCCCTCTCTCTAAAACCAGAAGAATGTCACGGCGCTCACATTACTCTCACAAAGATGGATGCTGCAGCAGCAACATTGCTCTGGCTGCAGCTCAATGACTTTTCTAACCTTTTACTCCAACCAGGCCTGCAGCTAGCCGACACAATGCTTATCTTAGCAGATATTGCGGAGCGAATAACTATGGCCCTCATAACCTATTTGTACACATATGCCCTGAGGACAGTTTAATCTGTCAGGAGCATTCTAGATTTACAGTACTGACTGCAGCCACTGCAGGAAGTGTTTTGTTTTATGTAAGCATGATGTGGCAAAATAGAAATGTTTGTGGAGAATATGAAGGATTTATTATTTTTTGGTGTACTTATCACTGTTGTAGGGCTGATGTATTTTGTATGTGTGTGCGTGTGTGTGTGTACACACACACTTGGCTTCACTAACATGCAGAGAAATGACAGGATCGTCAAAACGACAAACATAAAGGGATTTCCAGGGATGAAAAGCGGTGCAGTGATCCATAGTAACCTAGTTAGTGACTGAGTCCATGAGGGAGTGTTGTTTCAGTGACACTGACAGATTTATACTTTTGTGTCTCGGAGACCCACAAACGCAAATACGTAACATACAGTTTGACGGACAGTCAGAGACCCAGCAGTCTGGGAGAATCATACTGGGGGGAGATGAAACAACAAAATCCCACAGGAATATGCTGTTCAATTGATCTCCAACAGCAGTTTGAAGCTTAAATCAAAACACAATGTGTGTATACATATTTCTTCCTGTACTGACAACTAGCATTCATACTGGATGTATGGGCAGCACATATGGGAATAGCAGTATGGGGGTATTTCTGTCTGCAATACAAACTAGAGTCTGGACTTCATATCACAGTCTTCCAATCTCTCTATCTGTTCGATTTAGAAACAGATATCATGTACTACAGACCAGTGATGGACAGACTGAAAGGAGAAGCAATATTTTCAACCTTTACTACTGCTCTTCAAGTCTCTCAGCTGTCTCAGAGTTGTCAACCTTGAATGAGAAAGTAAGTGTAGATGTAAGTAGGGCTGACACCCTTTGGCCAGTTGGTACATTTTTTGGTTGATAAGCTATATCAGACCAAAAGACAGGGGTGGAAAGAGTACCTCAGTATTGTACTGTTGTAAAAGTGATAAAACTTTTCTTAAGTGTAAGAAAAAGTAGCAAACTAAAAATCTACTCCAGCAAAAGTAAAATATGTTTTTAAATGTACTTTTATGTATGTATTTATGAAATTAAATCTCTCTGTGAGTCATAGTTCAGCGTGAGTACACTGTACTCAACCAAATAGATAAAAAACAAGCAAATGCATGAATATATTCTATCATTTTATCTGAAAAAGTATCACTTAAACCTAATTATAAATGTATTTCTGTACATTGAGTTGCGACTGAGCTGTTAAATAGAAAATGTGACTTATCCTTTAACATCTTGTTTTGATCCATTTGCAATTTTTTTTTTTTTTTTGGTCAAAATTATTTCAGCCATAAGTACAAAGATCAACACACAGTTGTTCATAGTGCAACTCACCATGATCAAATAACCTGACACACCAGATGGACTGTTCAGTAAATTTCACCAGTCCATCAGGACGACAGCCCATAGAAAGTGTTAGGGAATGGGTAGAACCTTTAATTAGCATATCTGGCAGGTGATTGGACTATTGTTCAGGCAATTACTTTTTTTACGGGCCAATCAGACATTGTAGTGGACGAGCACTAATGCTGCGTTGTAAAGTATGAAATGTGAGCCACAAACTCTTGGTTAAACTTTTATATTTACAGTATATATATTTTGTTTGGTCATGTTGAATTATACCACATGAAGTAGTTTTAGCCCTCACTGCTGCCCCATTTTGTTTCCCAGCTGTGTCAAAGACGTAGAAGTATAAAGGACTTATGAAAAAGAAGTTGAATGCCAAGAAAAGCTGCTTTATTGGCTTATTACGCTTTGTGGAGCAGCTATCCTGCTTTGGACTTTGAGGATGAACACCAGGTGTTATGACTCGTATAAGCCCACAAGGAGGACAGGGGATCGGCCTGATCCATCCCCTGCCTGGAGACCCTATCTCTGGGCAAAGCTGCACAGACTTGGCCTTTCACTGAAGGCTGCGGGGTGCGAATCCTGCAGAGTCCGATCCCTTTTAAAAGGCAAAGCTGTCTTCTGAAGGCAAATTCCTTTACAAAGCTGTGTTACCCTGAGGAATATAATGCTTTGCAGCTCTATACCAATGATGTCACTGACTATATCTTACTATTAATGACAAACAAGCAGTGATAGGGATAAATTAGAGGCAGGGAAAAGCTGTCATGAATCTACACAGGTAAAAACAACTCAGGTTGAGTCATGAACAAGCTATAGCACTTTTGTGCAAACACAGATGCCTATCACTCCTGTTCAAAGCTGTGACATACTGGAGCATTATCACTTTTTTCATACAGGTAAAAAAATCTAACAGCCTCTTTGAACAAGTCCTTGGAGTGTGAATTTTTGCTACACATCCACATGAAGTTCACTCAGGGTCTACACAAATGAGACTGTCTCTGGGGAAGGTGATTGGCTGGAGATTGCAGTGGCAAGGGTTCCCACTGAGGGACGAATGTACAATGGGGCCCTGAGGGGCCTGTCGGAAAAGGGCGTTTAGCCTCCAAGTGCCCCCCTGCGGTAACTCTATCTCAGGGGTGGTGGGGGGCCCTCAGCTGGGGCTAAGTGGAGGTGTGTAAGTCACTGTTCCTCCCCTCCGGCTATACCACCTCCCCAAGCTGGGAAATAGAATTAGTGACTGATGGTTTTGGTTCTTTTTCCCTGCTTCCTCTCTTTGCTGGGTGGGAGTACTTTGCGTTGCGTGTTTGGGACAACCTTGAAGTGCAATGTGACAGATAAAAGCGGCACCTAGGTGTGAATTTTATCACTCAGTGGGGAGGCATTCGACAAAGTATTTCACAATTTTCCAGGCACTTAAATCATTTTATGTGTTGTTTTTGCTGTTTTACAGTTTATCTAAGAAAAAAACTAAAATGAATAATGCACTATGCAGGGATACAGCAATGCAGCCTGCAATCACTAAATTCTCTCTCCTGTTTGTTATACAAGCACTTCCAGAGATTCTAGCTATGGAGCTGTCCAAGGTACTACCTCTACCACTATTAGAAATCTAACCTGTGTGAAGCCAATATGAATCTTTTTGTTATAATGGAATTTAGCCACAAATGTTAAGTTACAGGGGCGGCACGGTGGTGCAGCAGGTAGTGCAAGTGCCTCACAGCAAGAAGGTTGCCACTTCGATCCCCGGCCAGGCAGGGACCCTTTGTGTGAAGTTTGCATGTTCTTCTTGTGCATGTGTGTGTTCTCTCCCGGTGCTCCAGCTTCCTCCCACAGGCTAATAACATGCTCATTAGGTTGACTGGTGATTTCAAATTGCCCTTAGGTATGAGTGTGAGCGTGAATGGTTGTCTGTCTTTCTATGTGGCCCTGCGATTGGCTGGCGACCGCTTCAGGGTGTACCCCACCCAATGTTAGCTGGGATAGGCTCCTGCCCCCACGAAAAGGGTAAGTGGTATAGAAAATGGATGGATGTTAAGCTACAGCCTCAGTTAATAAGTTAAACTAGCACTTCATTGAATTTGAATTTATGAAAACATATTATAACAGTTTTTTCAGTCAGTGTGAGCACATATTTTCCAATGTTACTGAAAGAGTGCAAAAAATTGAAAACAAGTAAAAGTACAGTTGACCCTTTGTCAAGCACCGCCCTTTACAGGAAGATATCCTTGATCAAGTACATCCTCCTTAAAGAACAGTTTTTCACTTTTTCTTATTCATATTTCATCAATTTGATTCTTTATTTAAGGACAAATCTATAGAAGGGTGTATAAAAAAGATCGAATTCTGCCAAAATAATGATATATAATAGTGCCTATGTGATGTCATACATCACCAGCTTAGTTGATGTCAACAAAATGTGTTTGTTATTTCTGCTAAATATTCCTACAATAAATCCTATCAGTGTTGAAAAAAAAAAAAAAAACCTTCTCTTAACCTTTGAGTGCAGGTAAGTTGTCTTTGTGATCCTCAGTGTTGAAGTGACAAAATCAAGAGAAAAATTTTCCCACAATGCATTAAAATAGTCTCTGCCAACCAAAAAGTGGTCTGGCTGGAGTAAGCCACTAACTGCTTCTTTGATAAAGGATCTCTGATTCCAGTTGGTAGGTCAGTGAACTAATATGAGAGCCAGCAAAGGGTCATTTACTTTGACAGTTTTACTCAAGCACATGTGAAAGCAGCACTCAAGAAAAATATCAAGTACTTCTTTTAAAATGTTTAAAAGCAAATCTTTTGAGTACTTTTTATGCTTTCTCTACTCAAGGGCCACAGCTTGAGAGTGATTTATAAACCAATTATTCAGTGCAGTAATGATATATTGTGTTTATTTACATTGGACGGAAAAGATGTGAAATAATCACAGTGAAATCATGCCCTGATATATTAAAATTAGGGAAAAGCTATCAGTCAAAATGATTCTTATACACATTATGAGACTTAGAGCCTTGTTTTATTACATCTCTCATTCAATAACGAATCATTGTGTGATTGCTGGTTGGTGCTTTGATTTGTAGATTTAGACTTTGATTCACACCACAGGTATATTATTCAGCCTGCTCCCTCTGTTGTGTCAATAAAGAGAACACAAACAGGATGCTGTATGTGATATGTTGATAGAAGTTGTTGTAGATGCATTTCCACAATATCATAAATGATCATAAAGACAAGCTGGACACTTCCATGTAAAACCATAACAAATAAAATCTCAGGACAAAACTAACAGAATCAAATAAAGCTCAATTTGGTCACCATCCAAAAAAGTAAAGTGTGAACAATTGTTAACTAATTTTATCTGACGAAATTCATGGCTTTGTGGTCTGTGTCACTGATAGAAGCTGGACACCAGAAAATACGAGGCAGCTCAATTTCTCCTTTACCATTGCTGTTTGCAAAGTAAAGTAGTAAAAAAAAAAAAAACAGCACACACTGAGAGCAGAGTAAACACTGGACTACATTGGCTTTGAACTGAAATGAAGTAGTGCCAGCACAGAATATGCTGGCCATTTTTTCTACTGTGCAAAACACACTAGACAGCCTTGATTGATATTCATGCACAGGATTATTGATAGTGCTCATGATTATGTTTAAAACGTCAGAATATGAAAATATTAAACTAAATGTAAACACTTTACAGATCTCTTTTAATTTATTCTTTTTTCTATTTTATGTCAGTTTCACACGTGAGTAACCTTAATAGACATTCTGTTTTGATACATTAAGTTTCGAGAATCAAATCAAATTACTCTCAGTTTCACCTATTATTTCAGTATTGCTTATGGTAATACTAAACTTGGTATAAATACTGCAAAGATTTCAAGTTACAGGTTAGGCCATGCAAAAATCAACCTTAAAACTGCAAAAATCAATGTAGTATGGCAAGATGGTTGCATTAAAGAACAATAAAGCAGATTGCATAATCATGGGATATTTATGATGGGATATCCCCTTCCCTTGTTTCACCAGCAGAAAAAGAAAAGAGAGTTGACAGACCACAAGTGCCAGTGCAAGGCTGAATTTTCCCTCTGAGGGTCAATAAAGGATTATCTAATCTGTTTATGGAGCTGTAAACTCTGTAAAACTAAATCTCAAACATACCTGTCCACTTCAAGTAGATTATTGTTTTTTTCTTTTTTAAGCTGTTTCTCTTGCCTGCTCCGAGCCACGAAGGGAGGGGCATTAGCTTTGAGGGTAACCTACATTACTGTTTCAGATATCCCTGCTTGGGAATTTGCAGATCCATCACCCATTCACAGCAAAACTGCCCTTGAACTTTCATGGATTCAAAACATGTGAGCAATAACTGTAAATATATACTGCACACTTTGATTTTAACAGCCCTGCATTAAACTCCTCCTCTAAAAAATCTCTTGAAAAGATGTTGATCTTACTCTACGCACATCTATGTTTTTTGCCGTTGGTCTTAAAGGAGTGACAAGGAATGAGCAGTATAGTTTCCTGCCATCGTCCCTGAGCATGACAGCATTAGATTTAGCAAATAACTTGTACCTCAAGTTCAAATGATCAAAAGGGTGTATTGGCTGTATTTTATTTTGTAATATAAATGCAGCAGCAGCAGACCTAAATGAACTGTCTGAGCTTGTGGAGGCTGTGTTTTATGTCTCATGTCTGAGGCCAGTTTGGGGTAATTATTTCTGTGAGGAGCTTTTCTTCTTAATGCTTCTTGGTATCTATATTATGCTTTTAATTATATTATTGCTTATGCTGTTATGGTCTCTACACTTGGGTCTTATGGGCTTAAAAAATATACACAAGGACAAGAGTACAAAAGATATTCGGAAATGTGTAAACAAGTTTGGGTAGCAATTAGTGGTGCTGCTGTCCTTAGTTTTGAATGCAAGATGTGTAGATTGTATTACTGGAATCACTTATTTATATTGAAACTACACCGTGAAAACAGCATATCATATGCTAAATCCTCTTACATTTTTCCCTTGCTCCTCAGTTACAGTCTTTATCTGTGTCCCCCTCCAACACTATAACACAGCATTCTGTTCCTTTTGTTTTAACTAGGTGACAGCTAGCTAATAAACATACACTCACTGGTCACTTTATAAGGTACATCTGGCAAGTACTAGGTCCAACCTCCAGTTGCCTTCAGAGCTGCCTTAATTCTTTTTGACATTGATTAAATCAGATGCTGGGAAGGTTTTTCAAATATTTTTGTCCATATTGACATGATAGCATCTCACAGTTGCTGCAGAT
Organism: Cetoscarus ocellatus; assembly: GCA_037902135.1. Classification (NCBI taxonomy): domain Eukaryota; kingdom Metazoa; phylum Chordata; class Actinopteri; order Labriformes; family Labridae; genus Cetoscarus; species Cetoscarus ocellatus. Next base: position 26,276 of record JBAMNC010001079.1, read on the forward strand.
TTGTTGGCTGTGCATTCATGATGCAACTCATCTGTTCCATCACATCCCAAAACTGCTCTATTAAGTGGGGTACACACATAAAATTTTTGGGCTGAAGAGAAAAAAAAGGAAAAATAAATTAATTAATTAAAAAATAAAAATTTTGGGCTGTTTTTGTCCTGACTTTCTCCCTTCTCGACCAAGGACGGCAAATGCTCGATTATCTTCTGTCTTATGAGATTATCCTATAAGATTGTCCTGTGGTCTGAAGTGCGTTAAGAGTGAATTTGTCCTGATAATCGGCTCTGAATATTTACAACCAAAAATCTTCGTGTGTGGGGAAAGCCAACGACTCCTGAGTCATGACTCTGTGAATTGTGACGTGGAACAGAATGTAGCCAATCAAGAAGCGAGCTGACAAGGAACAAGGAAGCAGGCTAGATACAAAGAAGCCTACCTGAAACATAAACATAAAGTTTGGTGGACCTAAGAAACGGAGGACCAGTTCACGTGTTCGTGCTGTCTCCAGGATTTTTCCACAGTCTTCTCCTTTATTTAGTTACCGATATTCCGTCAAAAATAGTCCAAAGACCACAATCATTCCCTCTTGCTGTATGTCCTCTCCCATGTTGCGTGTTGTGTTTTCTGGTTGTTGCCATTGACAACGTTTATGGTTGTTGCTATGCTTCTTCTTTGTTTTTGTTAGATCACGTTTGATCACACGAGATTTCTGGCTTGGAGGACTAGATTCTAGGTCGGTGGTGGGACAGAATGTTATGTGTGTGTTGTGCTGTGAGATTATTGGAGCACACCACACACAGTACGATCAAAACTGTTCAATGCCTGATTTTTTTATCTTCATGTATGGGGTCTCTAACAGATTAAAAATCTCTTCAGATTTAGAAAATCCTTATGTCTGTACCCTGCTTTATATTGAGATCTGGTGGCTGTTGAGGCTACGGAAGTATGATGAACTCATTGTCATGTTCACCAAACCAGTTTGAGATTATGTGAGCTTTGTGACGTGCTGATCTTTGTGACGTGGTGTGTGATGTTATCCTGCTGGAGGTAGCCATCAGAAGATGGGTACACAGTGGACATAAAGAGATGTGCATCAGCAACAACACTCAGGTAGGCTGTGGAGTTTAAAGATGCTTAATTGGGACCAGGGGCCCAAACAGTGCCAAGAAAAAAATCTTATATCCTAATGTTCAGTTTGGTGTGCTTATGAAAAGTAGCCTCAGTTTCCTGTTCCTAGGAGTATCACCCAGTAAGGTCATCTACTTTAAGAAGTACAAGAAATACTTTTTTTTAACCATTCTCTGAAGACCCTAGAAATGGTTGAAATCCCAGTCCACCAGCAGTTTCTGAGATACTCAGACCTGGTTGTCAGACACCAACAGCCATGTCACATTTTAAGTTACTTAAATCAGCTTTCTTCCCCATCAGTTTGAACTTCAGCAGATCATCTTGGCCATGTCACACATGAATGCATAGAATTGCTGGCACATAAGTGGCTTATTGGCTATTTTCCTCAATAAGCATTTAAATACTGCACCTCAGCAGCCGTTGAGAGCTTATGTGCTTTATCATTCTGACAAACTAATCTAATTGATTAGAATGTGTAGATTTATGGAAAAGTTTAAACATTGGATACATCATGGCTGAAGCACTGACAACTAAGAATTTTTTATTGATTATTTTTCTCCCACTTATATCACAATAGCCAGGTCGGTTTACCATTAAAATTGTCACAATATGCCCTCTTTTAGGTGTATATATATTCCATTTGATGATTTCATATGAGATCATAGCTGTGCTGTGTGTTCATACTGTAACTGATAATGTTTAAAAAACACCTTTAGTCCTGATCCACCACTACTATTTCTCTCTCAGATGCTCTGTTGGAACTCATGTCACTATGAGGCCCTGAAACAATTTGTGCTTTTTATTTCTCTCTCTCTTTCTTGTTTTTTTTTTTTTTTAGGTTACATTCGACAACCTAGTTAGAGCAAAGATGTAATCATATTTAAGTTCAACATGTTTATCAGTATGATACAGTGACTCAAAGTATGGTTACCAAGCATGTTAGCTTGATATTTACAGTACACAAACAATGGTAATGTAAAAGACAGAGAAGGGGATTAAAGAGTGAGAGGTCAAAATGTCAGCAAAATATGACCACTTTGTTCATTTCAATGGCTAATATTATTTGGCACAATCACAACAACAGAGACAAACTCATTATAAATGTTAAGAGTTTTTGGCACAATCCTTTTGGCTCTGACATCCAGATGAAGGGAGAAGTCCACAGAACCCAATGAATGCTGTGATCAAAACGATTGCATCTCTCAGCCTTGGTGGCGATGCATTCACCTCAAAGTAAACAGGCTTTGACAGTGTTGCTAAACTAATGTTTCATCGGGCACTTGATCCCAGCGGGAGAGTGAAAGGTTTACTAATGCACTTTAACACGGCTGTATATGAACATCGAGCCTCATCTCCTGCTTACAGTTATGTATGTGAACTCATGAACGTTACAGATTCACAATGTATTTGCATCACTCCGGTGAATTTAGATACAGTGACAAACGGAGACATTAGATGCCAGTGGGGATACTTTATACAGCCAGTACAACACAGCTCTATTGTCATGGAGGGTGTGTGAATGCATACTCAAATATCTTTGTGTGAAAACTGATGATAATGAAATTTTGCTTGATTGTATGATAAAAAATCCCTCATTCATCAACCATCCCTAGGGATGATTTATTCATAAAATGGACGAATTAAATTTCCAAGATTCTAGCATAAAGTGATGATTTGTTCCTTAAAAGAAAGAAAGAAAACTAAATCTTTTCTCATGCACATTTAAGTGTGGAGATGACAAAATTATGTTGTGGATTTTATTTATTAATTTATTCTGCCATCAGCACCCCAACATTCTGGAAAAAGAAAAACACAATAACATAACTTCAAATGATATTTTATGACATTTTGATAATGTACTTATTTTATTTTTAAAAATGAATAACATGCATAATTACATGCTTCAAATATTGCAAATTTCTATATTCACCATGTAATGTTTGATCTTAATGTAGTCATATTTGCTTTAATTCAGGCATTTACTATATTTTTATTTCTATGATTGTTACTACCTTGCAATGCAGATGGAGCCGCCTGATTTACTGTCCATAATCAGACAGATCCATCTTGCCAAGCTCCACTTTATGATGATCGTGAGTGGCCCAACGTGGAACAGTCCAATCAGTGCCCTTTGGAGCAGGAAGGGAGATGACAGCAGGAAGTGACTGTGTGTACAGAGATTAGCATAGATGCTTGCTGCTTCTGTAGCAGTTTTATCAGATCATGTTTTTATTAAATTAAAAAAAATTATAACACTAGAAACTTCTCTATAGAGAGAATATTTTTGCTCCCCTTTCGACATATTTTGCCAAGAGTTTGTCATATGAAGTGGCTTAAAGGATGCAGGACAATGGGCTGGTAATACCAGAAAACTCTCACTGGAGGCCCACTGCCTGTAATGTCATATCAGTGTGTGTCTATGACTGGATGACATGAAAACAGGAGACATGCAGATCCTACATGCACAATATTCCTCTGACTCCTTAGACTGATATTTAGTCAGACTTTCATTTATGTTTTGTTATAAGAAGAGAAATCAGGTGCTTTAGCTCTCCATTTACAAACTCAAAAGTGGCTGCATGATTTGCTTTATAACACAGTACTTACCATGCACACCACAATAGTGATTGGAAAATGATATACAGTTTAGCCCTATTATGTTCATACACAAATCTTGTGGTGTCTTAGAAATGTTTGAGGGATATATTTTCAGAGTTTCTTGTCATTTACAGTAAGTATAGTTTTTGACATTTGTGTTCAGTGTTTGTTGTAAATTATACTAATTATACTATTATTTAGATCTGTATCTCTTAACTGCAGTAATCTGGTTATGCAGCTGTTCATCTTGTAGTTTGATATATTAAATCAAGAGAATAAAATTAAACAAAGTGGCTTTTTTTATTTAAGTTTTAATTGGATTTATACCACTGAAAAGGACAGCAAAGTGGTGTCAAGTTTTCTATTAGTTACTGGACAAGAGGAAAATAAGTTATATTTGCAACACAAATTGCAATGTTAGTTTAAGTCTGACTGCAATTTGTTACCCACTTTCAAAGAGGTTATGGTTTTGCTGGTGTTTGTCCTCTTCTTTGTTTGTCAGTCTATCCGTCTAATAATTTTGATGCAATTATCAGGAAATGTTGTTCATGGCATCAGGATTTTAAAAAAAATATATATTTATTTCAATTAGGATGATTGACATCAGGATGCCTTGGTGAAGATTTGTGCTCTTGGAGCTCTTCTATGTCTACTTGTGTGATTGCAAACACAAAAAACAAACGTTCTGATCTTCTTTTCGTATTGGATGAATTTGTTAATATTTCATTGTTGTATTTTTATTTTTTATCCGTAAAATCTTAAAAGCACAGATTTCTAGATCAAATTGAGCTGAAAATATTCTGAACTACATCAATGTGTGGCAGTACTTTAACATGTGTACTCAGTTAAATTGTTCTAATCTACAAATATGTTCTTCACAGAAAATAAGCCAAGGCCACAGAGTTTCAGTTGATGACATATTTACATCCCCCAGGGAAGTTATGTTTTTGCTAGCATTTGTTGGTTTGTTTGTCTGTGGGCAAGACAGTTTGTTGGTGATTAGATTTTGAATGCTGATCCAGGTTTTTTTTTTTAGGATTTGTTTGATTTGCAAATTAGGCCAGGTTTCTTTGTCCACCTGTTTGTTTTTCTCTGAGCAAGATAACTCAAAAAGTTCTCAGTTGGTTTTGATGTTTGAATGTTGGACATGGCACAAGAAAGAAAGGATTAGATTTTTGTTGTGATCTGATTCTTGATATGGATCCTGGACATGTTTTAAGGATTTGTTCACTTTACAAGATAGGGCAGTCTTCCACATTTTCAAGAATAACTTTGCCAAGAATGTCAGAAAGGTCTTGGCAGAGGTTTGTTCTCATAAATCACTTCTAGTTTTTCTTAACTTGTACATTTTAATGAGTGAATTTGACCCAGATATATACATACATACATAAGGGTTAATCTAAGGGTGATGAAGATGAATAAGGGAAGACAATGGACTGACACAATACAACTCCATCTGTCACTCTCCTTCTCCGTCTCTTTTAAATCTCTCTTTGTCTTTTCTATCACTCTCTGTCCCCCTCTCATCTCATCATCTATCTTTTTGTCACTTTCCTCTTTTTCAACCGTCCTGACACGTCTATTCAGTGAAAAGACTGATTTATGGTGAGCAATGTTGCCTAAAGCCCTGAAACATCAGAGAAGCCAAAGAGCAGGACAATAAAAGAGAAAATGTTCTTAGTAGTGCTGCTAAGGTTCTTAGCCACTGCCTACAGATAGCTGTTCACATCATTTGTCATTGTTGAAAACATCCACTTACAAAGAGAAGTCTAACTTTGTTAAAAGAGAAAGTGATAAAGTCCTCTGACTTCACTTCTCTCAGGAACTGGGAGTGAATTTACAACATTATACTCTGTTGTTGTTGTTCAGGACTACCCTACGTGATTAGATTACAATGAAAGATTATTTTCAGCCTCAGGAAGCTGCACTTTTCAATCAACCACCATACAGCCTTCCATTAAAAAGGGAACGATGGTCAGGGCTTGGGGTCATTGTGATGTTCAAGAGACCACTTAGAGACATAATTCCCCCTTTTTGATGAAGCAATTCTTCGTTCTTTCTATTAAATTCTATTTCTATGTTAAAGGTGATTATACAATGAGACACCTTTGCCATACTCTGATGCAAATCCTCTATTCAGACAATTAACCTTCATACCATTGTGCACATATCTATTGAAGCTTTCAACTGAGTATAACTCTTCACAACTAGTATGTGGCCTCAAAGGAAAGCATTTATTATTCACCTGGTCACTGAAATGTTTGGAAAGTGCCACTTAAAATCTGTAGACATAGACTGACAACTAAGGCAGAAGTAAAGATAAAGGAATAAAGTAAAGTAAAGAATAGACAAAGCAACTAAATCCAACAAGTGATGTATGGTAGGTAATCAAGTTCACTTCTTTTTTACCAATTTATAGAGTACTTATTTGTTATATTATTTGTTTATTTATGTATAGGAGCCAGGTACATTGTTACATATTGATTTTGTCAAAGTTAGCTGTGAGGTCATTTTCATTTGCAGTTCATTAACAGGTCACAAATAGCATGTTTTAGTCATGAAACATCCATCCATTCTTTATCTATACCGCTTATTCATCTTGGGGTTGACAATGGGCGAGAGGCAAGGTATACGCTGGACCAGTTGCCAGCTGATCGCACTTAGAGAGACAGACGGCCATTCACACACACTAAAGGGCAATATAGCGTCCCCAATTTAACTAACATGCATGTTTTTGGATCTGTGGGAGGAAGCTATAATGCCCGAAGAGGACCAATGGAGGCATGGGGAGATCATACAAACTCCAGAAACTTGCAGACTTTGTCCTGTGAGCTATAACATGATTAAACAAAGCAGTAGACAGTTGTCAAAGGGAAACAGAGCACACGTATACTTAATAATAGTCATCAATATGTAAAAAGTAGCCAACAATATTAAAATTCAGCCTTTAAATAACTGCTCCTCTGCACAATAACACCAGTGATTTCAAAAATACCAGGGTCAGTGAATTGGCTGTTTTACTGGGAGACAAATGGCAAGTTGATTTAATTTTTGTAAAATAAAAAGTCTTAAGTCCAGGTCAGGTCCCCCTGCTCGCTAAGTATTAGCTGTCTCAAGGGCAGGAGAATCAGTGAAGCTGTTATGCCCTTTAAAAAGACACAAACCAAAGCTCCTTTGGAAAGGAAAGCATTTTACTCCTGGATTTTCAAAATTCATCAGATATTCTGATAGAAAAACATATTTTGTCTTCTTTCCTTGTTTTTCCAGCTGACGTTCAGAGCTGAGCTGGCCCAGATAGCTGGTTGGTGGAGCTTCAGGGCAGCCTCTGGTCAAAGTGAGGCCCCAAGGGGACATTTTTATGTGAACCTCATGTGTGCAACCAATACCATAAATTAATACACACTTTACTGTTAATAGCAGTTTCTTTTTATACTGAACGTTTAAAAACATATCAACTATACAGTGTTCTGAAATACACACGGAATAATCAATGAACTCATTACAGGGAGTTTTTTTTTTATTTATTTTTCTCAAATCAAAGCAGACAGTGAACATTTGTGAGATGCTGAATATCTTTGTTTGAATTTATTCTGATTAGAGACTCTTCTGTGATGTACAGAGTTAAACACAGAAATCAATGGATGTGTTTTTGTGTTTGCTTGTCTTTTTTTATTGTGATGGAGCTATAAACTGATGCTCAGGGAAATAAAGGGGAAAGAAAAACCTGAGTTCTACTAAAAATCTTCTGAAGCTGATCTCTTCTTTTTTTCAAAAATTATAACTTGAAATGAACAAATCACAAATATATATATTTTAAATGATTTTGACTTGAAATTGTGGTATATTGCTCCATGTGGCAGCAGAGTATTGCCACATGTTGAATGTTTACTTTTATGGTTTTGCACAGTTTTTCTCTCTGTCTGTCTTTTGGCAAGATAAATTGAAAAGTCATCAAAGGATGTTTATAAAATTCAGTGGAAATGTTGATCATGGCACAAAGAGGGAACTGATAAGATTTTATGGGGATTGGGATATGGATTTGGATCCAGGAATGTTTTAAAGGATTTGCTAAGACAGCGCAGTCAGGCAGTTTTCCACATTTTTGTGGAGAACTCAAATAAGAATGTCAGACATGCCTTGGGTGAGGTTGGCTTAACAAACAATTGTGTAGTTATTTTTTTGTCATATAACATTCTTTAGCACTTCATTATCTATTATGCAAGTTTTCCTAAAAAAAAAAAAAAAAAGCAGCTTGTCAATGTTGTCTTAACTTAAGGCTGTGGGTTGCACAGTCTGATGGTTTGCTCTGTCAGTTATCAGAAAGTTGCAGGCTTGCACCCAGCTCCGTCTGTCACGTGTCCTTTGGTAAAACACTTAACCCCAAGCTGCTCTGCTGTGTCTGTTGTATGTATATGGGTATGAGAGGGCATACATGTGTTAAGTAATACTGATGAACTACTTACATAAACTCTGAACAATCAGTGAGTGAATATGAGAGTGAATGGGTGTGAATGGGTAGATGTGACCTGCGGTGTAGAGCTGTTTTGAAGAGAATAGAAAAGCACTATGTAAGTTTTAGTTCATTTACCATTTAAAGCTACCGTGATCAATAGGCAGTAGATATCAGCCTTTTTTAATCAACATTTTATAATTGGTTGATTGAAATTCTGCTTGAACTCAAAGCACTAATGTTTAAACCTGCTGTCCTCTTAGCCTTTCACTCAAAGCAGCATATTTATTTCTTTTTTTCATCTGCTGTAAGTGGCAATCCAGTGTAGACATTCTTATTTAAATCTGTGTGGATGTCAGCAGAGCAAAAGCTAGTTGGCTAACTATAAGAGGAGACATACCTTTCATCAAAAAGCCAGTAATGCCCCTAAGTTTTAAAAACAACAAGAAAATCTGTTCAGGTAACCTCATTTGAATATTTAACAGATAATATGAACTCTTAATGTGTGCCACTGCTTCATTTTCACATAGAAAACAACCACAAAAAAGTGACCATATCAGTGAACTGAATAGTGAATGCAATATAAACACATGTCAAGCAAGATAGTGTCTTGCAGTGTCTTTAACTGCAAACTAAGGCAGAGAGGGGGATATTCATATTGATTGAACTGTTTACAAATGACTTCCCTTCTCATGTTCATGATGAAAAAATAACATGGTTAATATACTTTATGTACAAGGAGATTATTGGATACCAAACTCCAGCAGTAGTTCAGCATTCCCTGTTTTTCATCAGTAAAATTCTGACTTCATGACTGTCATTATCAGCAGTCTGAAGGCCCTTCCACCCACCCACTGTCTTGTGTGTTATGTTGTTACACTGCTGATTAAAAAAAAAAAAAAAAAAAAAAACGTAAAAAGTTGCACCTCACAAAGTGCATGATAAAAAGAAATTGATCACGATATTTATATAAAAACTAGGATGAAGCAATATCATTTGTTGCACATTCCAGTATCTCCTTTAAAGCTGTTGTTCCCATCATGTATCCTTTTCCTGGCTGTGACCTTGCCTGCGCCTTGTCTGTCTGTCAGCTAGCTGCACTAAAAAGGCTAAAGCAATCTGGCAGCCTCCCCTGGATAAAAGGGAGGGATGACAGGGGAAACAAGGGTGGAGGAGGGATGGAGGAAATGTGACCTTTCTACTTCCAGAGATTGTTTTTTAGGTAAACAGCCTCTCAGAAATGAGACAAACGACAGGTTGGCTCTCTGTGTGCTACTGAAGGGAACACATGCCTGATTGAATCCAAATTTCATCTTATTTCTTATGCTTGTGCCCAGTTCAACAAAAAACTCTGATTAAAGTGTAATGATAGGAGAAAAGATCTAGAAATGAACTTAACCTCAGAAGACTGGGAATCCATCTGTAGAAAGTTCCACACTCAGTCAATCAATACTTGACTCAGACTACTGCAATATGATGAACAATGAGAACATATGTTACACCAGATACATTAAAACTATACAATTAAAAACATTCTAGAAGGGTGACACTGTTCCATTGTGTTTGGGAGTGTAGTAGGATTAAAACATTGTGGGAAGAAGTGATTAAAGTGATGGAAAATATTGTTTTGAAAGATATTCCAATGGATCCTGGTCTCCTCATTTTAGAATTCTGCACCTAAAAATGACCAGATCATAAATTAGGTTCTTGCTCACTTAAATATCCAGTGGAATATTCTGGAAAAACATAACCAGACCAAATATTACACACTGGGTGAGACAAATGCTTACACTCACAGATATAAAATTTGAAAACAAGATTTCTTTGAAAAGACATGAGGATTATTACTGACTTTGTGAAAAGTCTAGATCTGTTAGATGAGGAACTGGAGGTGTGATTTCTTTTGTTTGTTTCTTGCAACTTTTATCAATCTCAGAAAAATAATGAAATGCCCCTGCCTTACCTGATTTTTCTAATAATCTGTATATTCTAGTGTTTATACCAATGATGCTACTATGTCTGAAAAGTGATTTTTTTTTTTTTTTTTGTCATTTGTGTGTTTTGTTAACCCTGTAACTCCAATCAATTTATATCATCTTTTAGTCTGTCAAATTGTTGTTGCAATAATTTCTGTAAAACCTCAAGCCTTTCAAGTGCAGACAAGGTAAAGACATCTTTTTTTCTCAGGACAACCCAGGGTATCTTAATATTCATGCTGCAAAATTGTCAGATTTAACAGAACTTGATCAATGATCAATGATGAACAAACCTTTTCACCAAACAGTTTCCTTAAGCCTTTAAAGTTAAGAGAAAAAAAAGCACCAAAAGAAACTCAAAACAAAAGCTTTTAACATATTTACATGACTTTCTCCAGACGTTTTAATGCTTCATAGAATCATTTGTGCTATTCTTGAACGCAGTTACTGTCCAAAATGCAAAGGGCCACATTGCATTACTTACATTTTCTTTTTAATTATTTCTGTAACTGACAGTTAACTAACTTTTCTCATCATGACATTCCTGATTGGATGCTACCATCAAGAGAAAGGGACAATGAAAAGTGGGGAGCATCTGATTGGTCAGTGGAAAATAGATTGACAGGAAGTTGGCACTTTCTCTAATGGTCAAATAGAGGTCTAATAATATGACCACTATGTTTTTCATCCAAAAAAATCTAATAATAAATCACTATGGATTTATCACTATGGATCAAATAATATAATGTTTACAAAATAAATTGCCCTTGATGGCTGGATTCATGGCTGGAATAAAAATTTTCTGGATGTAATTTTGACCTGGAGCCCTCCATAGATTTACAAAAGAGTAAGCTTCCAAGTACAGTTGTCCTTATAAAGATCTCTTGTATGGTTTCAGAGATATAAGAAAAAAAATTTGAGCACACACGTTAATCTGGTCTTAAAGCCATAGTGTCATGGGCTGGAGCTAGCATGCACATTGACCTTATGTGTCCAGTGTGTTTGAGCATTAATTAGCTACACTGACATGCCATGTTCCTTTCACTCAGGCCCACTGTTGGCTGAACAAACAGCTGGTTAAGGGAGAGCCTTTCATCTTGAGTAGGTGTCATATACCCAATGAAGGGTCTACTCCCTTCATATCTTTTGACCTTCATCAGTCAAAGGAGTTCAGGATCTTATAATCTTCGGTCCCAAATTCTCCTCTTGTTGTCTCTTCCTAAGGTCCAAAGTGAGCAGGGAAAGACCTTTAAATTTGCCGCTCCCTTTGCTTTGCAAAAAGACCTGAAAGTCAATGAGCTGGTTTCACTGGACACCTATATGAAGATGTTAAATAATGCTGATCTCTGGAGAGCCACAAGCTCTCGTACGAATAGCGATGTCACACGTTAATAAAACATGTTATAGACTGAGAAAAGAAGTAAACAACACCTCACTTCGCTTCTCTAAGGTCCCTTTGCTGGTCCCAACCATACAGCTTCGTGATTTATTTAACTTCTATCTGCCTAAATCCTTGTAGAAAGGATGTTTGGTGTCATATATACAATGTTATATATTTCTGTACCTCTACGATTCACTTTACTTCGTCCATGGTGTCGTGTTGCCTCTGGGACCCTTTGACCAACTGTTGTCCTAATGCTCGTGCCTCTGGTTGTGACATAGCCTAATGAATGACAACCTATCGAGGAAATTTACGTTCGAGAGTCCGTGCTTTGTGTTTTATTTTGAAAGTTCCGGATACTCCACACATTGACTTCCTGTCTGGTGCTTTCTCAACGACAGTGAATTTACGAAGTTTTGAAGGGGCCGCCCAGAAAATAGACCTGAAGCGAATCTCCAGCGCTGGCGCGCAGCAGCACAGACAGTGGAATTTGTCTGATAGACTAGAGTGGGTTGCTCCACAGTACTATTCAAGAGCGTGGCGCTGCGCGGTTCAGTGCTTTCGCGTTATGTGGAATTTGGGGGTGAGGCATCTGGCTGCAGATGTTTTGACAGATGATCTTGTTTCCTTCAATAGTCCAGCTCGTCAATTAACTTTCTTTATTATTTTTTCATTGTACTTTAAGTGTTATACATGTCATGTGTATTTGTATGTGTTATATTGTATTGTAAGTAACTTGGTTAACCGTGCTGCTGCCTGTCTTGGCCAGGACACTCTTGAAAAAGAGATTTTTAATCTCAATCTCAAGTTTCTTTTCCTGGTTGAATAAAAAAGAAATTAAAATAAAATATTAGTGGAAAGCTTTCAAACAGACCATTTTTAAACTGTATGAATTGAACTTACAAATATTAGTGTTAACATGCATTGAAGAAAATGCGTTGACAAAGCTGACTTTATTGAACCAGAAAAGGGCTGGCTGTGGTTTACAGCTGGATTTATAAGTGGTTTATAGCTGTCCCCTTTTGGCTGTGTTAAAGTGTCCTTGGGCAACTTTAATCCTTCAGCATAAGAAGTAGCATGTGCATGTATGTGTGACTGCAACACATGGCATCTATAGAAAAGCCTTTTTGTTGGGAAGAAGACCAGAAGGATCTAAAAAAGTACAAAGATATACAATTCACACTTACTGCAGGTGCATATTAGATATCTGTGGAACTTTACATCGCTGACGGCTCTTTCATCCCTTTGGTTTTATGTGGAACATGAAGATGTGAAACTAAAGCATAGGAGTGGGTAAACCTTGAACTTTAGAGCTAAAGAATCTGAAGCCACTCTGATCCTTTTATTTATTCAAGTCTTTGTATGTAACTTGTGATTTCATTCATTGTGACCCCACCAGAACGTTGCACTGTGTCCTTTTGAGCGACACCACAATGCATACTGATATCGTCCTGGCTCACCAAGGTCAACACCACAGCTCTGGCGGCTAATGCCAGAGTGTTTGTGATGTAAAGGCAGTCTTTAAAAATGCGCCGAGGTCTCCATCTGCGACTGGCAGGGGGTAATGGGAAAAGGCTGAGGCGAGGTCACTTATATGCACGGCATCAGCGGTGATGACTTTATTGAGACAACCCCTTGAGGAGACAAAAATACACAATCATCCCCCCTCTATCTTTTTCTTTTACACATACACCCACGCATGCACACATGGCGGGCGCTCCCTCAACCAGAAAGGAGACTGAGATTGGAAATAAAGACCATCCTCTGTGTCTGAGGACTGTGAATGGGAGCAGTAATGTTTTCAATTTGAGCCCTGAGAGCAATAATGGAGCTCATTCTACACCACCTAGATACTGTAGTGGTGTTCGCCTTAAAGCCTTAGGATTCTATCATCCTTCACTCCCTCAATTCCTTCCCCTTTTTCCCTCTGTGTGCCGTTCATGAAGGGATTAATTTGTGGGATAGGGAGGCGGGGATCCTGTTGAGAGGGAAAAGAAGAATCATGCAGAGGGGAAAAAGAAGGGATAAATGAATGAAGAGGTGAGGGCCAGATGAGTATGCTTGTGCGTAACTATGGGTGTTATTTCAAACGCCTGGCCCCTCTATGTTTGAGTGACACCTTCTCAGAGCTGTTTCATTCATCCACAGCAGAAGAATTCAATTTCACTGCAAGGACTAAGCTGAAAGCAAGTGTCTTTCAGGCCAGCTATACACTAGACAGTATTAAGACATATTTTTGACCTGATTTGCCCCTCTTGGAGATCAGGGGATAAACCAAGATAACCCTCAAATATGGGATGTTGATATTTTTCTGGGGCCTCTTTGATTTAAGATCAGGCTCCAGATCAGGTTGCCTACAGTGTAATACCTGTAAAAGACGATGAGATTGAGTAGACCAGGAGGCGTTTCCATCTAGATGTTGCATATTTTTGCATTTCACAAAGACAGCAGTGAACCCCAGTATAATATTGCTCTCTGTAAAGCAATAACTCCCCCATTGTCATGATACTGCCTGTTTTGAGTTATTTAGCTTTATTTTATATTGTGTTCTTTGTTCAGACTTCTTGTGTTTCCTTTTTGCTGCTTGGACTCTGTTCCTTTAGTTAAGTTTCTCATTTTGTGTTCATGTTGTGTATTGTTGTGTGTTTCCTGTTTTATTTTGAAATCCCTGTGTTCCCTGTGGTGTTTTCCTGCCCTCCCTTCCGTTTCTCCCTGATGATGTTTCCCTCCACCTGTGTGATTGTCTCACCTGTGCTTGATGTTTCCCAAAGTGTATTTAGTCTCTGTGTTCTCAGTTCTCTTTGTTGGATCATTCGTCTTCCCTGAGTCACCCACGTGCATGTCTTCAGCGTCTCTGTGTTCTCCAGTGATTTCTCCAGTGTCCACCTGTGCTTGTAGGTAGTTTCTTTTTTTGTTTGTTTTCTCTTTTTTTGTGAGACTTTGGTTTATTTGATACTTTGTGGAGATTTTGTTTTGTATTTTGGACTTTTTTTAAAGGATGACTTTGGACTTATGATCCCTTTATAGTTTATATTAAAGCCTTTTTGTGAAATCTGCTCTTGGGTCCTTTTCCTTGTTTTTTTTTGCTAATTTTTGGATTTCACATTGTGACACCCATATGCTTTTCTTTTTGTTTTCTTTTAACTTTGTTTCATGAACTCATGCCAGAGCAGCCAAAGAGGATGTGGATGGTCAGTGTACTGATGTATAATGTAGGACTGGACTGCACAGGAAAATAAATAACAGATAAATAGATAAACAATTACAATCTCCTTTTGTGTTTTTTCTTAATTAAATATGGTCCATAATAATTAATTTTTCTCTTGTCTGGTGTTTGTGTTTAGAAGACTACAGGACAAGAAGATCCAACAAAACTACCTTACAGGAGGCTATATAAAGGCATTTAGTGCACAGCAATTTGGGGTGGGTCAGTCTATATTTTGCTGTTTAGACAGGCAATATCCACCAGCCAAGGAAAAGTGAATGGATTGTTGGTTTTACATGTGTAAGCATGTTTTTGGAATAACATGCAGCAAAACCAGATCATCAACTCTCATTCCCTTAAATCAGTGCACGCCCACCTTATGGGGGTTATGTTGTTTACTGTCTTGAGTCCACTGTTTAGTACGAAACTCTCAGTCAGATTTTCAAAAGACTCTTTTCTTTTTTTTCTGTGCCAATGAAGACGCAGTTTGAAATATTTTAAAGGAGTCATATGATGAAAAACACATTTTTCCTTTCCAATACACATAAACAATGGTCACCCTCCCAGTCTAGCACCCCAAGAGTATGTGAGAGAAAAAGTCAGTGAAAATTTGCATGAGGCCCAGATGTTTAAAAGTCCCGCTGAAAAGAGGCCGGTCTGATTTGTTTCACTTCTTAATGCAACCAGCTTTCAGCCTACCGTCTGTATGCTAATCACTGTGGAGAGTCACTCCTCCTTCTCGAAACTCCACCCCGAGCTCCATTCTGTGCTAGCTCTGGTCTGCCATGTTTGTTTTGCTCCTGGGCTGCTCAGAGGTATGCCAGTTATTAGAGCCAAACAGCCTACCTGCTCTGCTGTTTGTCTTAAAAACCAGGGGGGATGTGCCGGCCTTTGGATATGGTACTTTATAAAGGATTATAAAAGATTCAAATTTCAAGTAAGTCATCAAATATCTTACTGTATTTTAAAATGAAGTTGATAAGTAGTCAAGTGCTTTTTTTTGTCACCACAATGACTTAATGGGTCTTATTGTCACTTTGTGATGTTACTATATACTATATAGTGTTATATAATATGTAGTTAGTATATTATATCAAGTAATGATGCAAAATAGTAAGATTTATTTTTCCTATTCTTTTTATTATTTTTTTTTCCTCTAACATTTGACCATGCTCTTTCAAACTAAAAATGTGCAATTTCGATTTTAATTATAGCCAAACATTTTTCATGTTCTAAGTAGAACTATTAACTTAACATTGATGATTTTGTTTTAATGTGATGCCTGGTAACCATAGTTTATATGTCAATGTGTTTAGACTTTGCTTTACTGTTTAATGGTAGGTGTGGAGGAAGAATAAACTATCGTTTTCCTTTTGCCCCATAAGAAATTTCATGATTCAGTAGGTTACAAAATCAAATGATGAGATAACTTACTGTTTTCATGTGAAAAGGCACTTTCGTCGTGAGTGTACAGTATGCATCCTCTGTGGTCAGGTCAACCATATCTTACCCAGATACAGCAGTGCTATTTTCGGATTGGTTGATATGTAGCTGTATGTTATTTTTTGATTGGCTGATGGGTAGTTGATCTTATTGACTGGGTCGAGTCAAGCTCCTGTTGAGCTCTATGATGTTCAGAGCATCTTGCTTACACGTTCCAGTGCATATATAGTAGTGTAACTCGGTGGGCATAACACAATAAATTTTCATGCGTGATAAATACCTGGAGTGGCATGTGAGTCTTGAAATGTTCAAATGCGTGTGTCTCACGCTGAATGCGATGATGAAAACAATATTTATCTCCTATTATTAGTCTTTCTAATGGTAAGAGTACTAAAGGTCTATTGTGAAATTCACATCAAAAATAAAGTTATTTACTGTACCAACCTTCTACCAACATTGTCCAAAAGTTAACTGAATGATGAGTTTATGTCAAAGCATCAAAAAGGGGAATTATGTTAAACTACAAAACTTGTATACATCATTACCACTGTCCTTGTGAAGCATCCTTTACTGAGTGAATGTCTGATCTTTCCCAATTACAGTTTTGTCTAAATGGGTTTTAACAAACAAATGTATCAGTCCTAATCAAGAAGATTGCTATCACTTATAAAGTCATCCATGATAAAGAGTAAATCTTGAAACCTGATTGTAAGAAAACAATAACTCTGATACATTTTCTCAATCTCAATCATATGCACAACAGCATATTTACCATTTCATAATACTCCCTAATTTACAAAGTGTTGCAATTAAGACAGTGCAAAATAAATTTAATTTAATGATTAAATAAATAATGTAGAAATGGAATAATAATTGTATTAATCAGAAGAACAAGGACCACATGAAAATGATTGTTTATTTAAAAATCATCATCATCATCTAACAGGCAAAACAGAGCATGATTAAGGGTGCTCCTCTGCAAATTCACGTGCACTGTACATTCAGACTGGAGCCTACCTGCCAATGTAAGCCCTTAAATGTCTTTTCTTTGCACAGCTCTGTCATCAGGGCAACTGATCAGCCACTATAGGTTGCAAACAATCTAGACAGTGGTTACTTTGGTCAGTTTTCAGACAACAGAAAGGGCCTTACACTCTTTAGGTGTGAGAATATCTGCTCACAGAGACATGTTGATCCAAGGACTGTCACTGACGCAGATGAACACAATGAACTTAAGAGTGATCAACTTTGGTAAGCTATGCTGCAGCTCCTGTGATAATGCGCTGCTGTGGTTTCAGTAACTCAAAATGTGTCACCTACAGTGCTGAGCTTTTGGCAATTAGTGCTGTCATCTTCCACAGCGTGAAACACTGGAGAAAGATGGGTTGACATTAGCTCATACTGTATATGTCATTTAATAATATTTGCACTCTGTATACTATTAATAATCCAATCAAGTTAATGCAATAAATAATGTGATGAATGGAATAATTCTGCTTGGCCCTACTGTCTACTGCAGGGGTCACAAACCTTTTTGAGCCTGAACTATCCAAAAGGAGAGGAGCATTTGGGGGTCAGTGTATTTGATTAAATGTTTCGTGGTAAAACAAATGGTTAAAATTTACCTTAAAAATAACATTAAACATTTACAGTCTACATATGGCACTGAATTATTACTTGTAACTTTCAATGACTCTTCACTAAAACTACTGCTAATGATTTATCAACAATATGAGATTATTGTTTTACATGCATTTTTAATAATTCATTAGTCTGGTAACTTAACTTATATGGTCAACAGTCTTATTTTTATGAGTAAAAGTGTCTCCATTCACACACTAACATTTTTCCAACTTTTGCTGACATTGAAGAAAAAGTCAAGCAGCATCAAGCTAAGTCAAGCCAGGCAGAACTAAATTAATGTCATACTCCACCAGCACAACTTTCCCCCTACTGTAGATATGTTGACCTGCATTGAGCACAGCAAAATCGACCCTTGGAACATATTTTCACAGAAATGTTGTCCAAATTTTGATGATTTCTTAACATTGGCCAATATCAGTTAATACATGTTGATGTGTGAATGGGTCGTAAGGGCCCCACCTGGCTCCAGCGGTGATAGAGATGTGGCGTTAATCCGTTACCTGTTTCATTTCTATTTACTGAAGCCCCTACAGTGTTGTAGGCAACAAAGGCTTTAGATTCAGGGAAACTGATTTGAAACCTATTTATAAATATTAGGCCTTGTGATAATCTATTAATTTTACTTCTCTAAACTCTTAAAACATTTTTTTCTGAGCTGCGTGTCCATGTCAAGAAAACAAGATTGTAGAAAATCTGGAAAGAAGCCCCCTTTGTAACAAAAAGATCTTTGCTTGAGAATCATTACTCTAAATCAAAATAATTTCTGAATTTTATCGTCCCATTCAGAATCAAAATTGAATCAAATCCTAAGCAAAAGGGAAGATTCACATCTCTATTAGTGACCACATCGCTTAAGGCAAAATTCAGAAATGGGGTTTACTCTTCTTCTCCCTTCTTTTCTTTTTTTCAATAACCTATCCAATAGTGGTCCAAAATCAGTTTACACTTTTGTACCCTGACTGTTGATCCTTCTCCGTGAGTTGTCGTGTTTTTTTGTGTTTGTACAATCTCCATTGTGAATGCATGTGTTCCTGTAGTCTAGCTAAATTCCACTGGGAGTGTGTTTAGAGAATTATATTGTTAAAAACAGTATAAACTGCTCTCATGTCTGTGGTCTCCCATGTTTCTGAAATTGTTTTAGAATAAAGAATAATCTGGTGTGTTGTCAGCCTCCATGATAACATTGCCAAGACATTACTCATCCTTACTGCACTGGAAAAAAAGAGCAAGTGAACTCATTTGGGTCCTGAAATGTAATCCAGGTTATTGTCTCAGCCGCTGAGCGTCCACAAGTATCCTGTAAAAGACTTTTAAAGACTCACCGGGGAAATAATCTTGTGAGTTCTAACTGCTGAGCCGACTGCAATCGTGAAATATTCAGAACTAGAGAAATGATTACCTTTGTTGACTTAAATTTATTGATATTAGAACTGCTTATGTATCCTTGAAGACTGCTATGTCAGTGCTCAGTAAAAAGGAATTGGAAGTGGTACCAAAGGTGTCATATAAACCGATCCGGGAGTGAAAACTTTAGATGGAATGTCATCTAATACAGGAACCAGGGACTGCACGGTAAGAAAAATCTCTTTCGAGAACAACAAAGCGTCCGCAATGCTTCTTCACTCCTGGCTTAGAGTCGCTCTATCTGACGAAAGGATGTGCAAGTACAGAAACGCTGCGGTCCGCCTGACCTTTAAAAAATAAGATCCAAGAACTGAAAGGTGTGGAAAATGCAGAGATGGAAGAAGAAAGATAGTGAGGCAGGAAGGAGAAAGAGTGAAATTCTTTGAAATGAATATGCAATGACAGTGTCCTTCCTCCAACAGTGTTAAATCTGCGTGCTGAAATTTCCTGCTCCATCAATCAGAAACAAAAGCCCAAGTCTTTGTGGACATATTTAACCACGGATGCTTTCCAATTTTGCCCTTTATGTCCATTTTTCACCAAACAAAGAGGCATCGGGGTGTCGTCAAGATTATCCATGTGTGTTCTTCACGGCCATCAAATAACAAAAACTACTTGTGTGCATCCCTTTGTGCCCATCATTGTGTCACCAACAAGTTAATCCCTTTGTCTCCCCGACGTGTGTTTCATGCACAATTTGGATTTATGTCCAAACACTGACTTTCCTGACATAAAAGTAAAGATTTGAGATATTGCATATGCTTCAATATATAAAAACCTTCCTTTTAAGACAGATAGTGACTGCTTGTTTCTGCCCCTTCAAGATCAAAACAGTCTTTAAAGCTAGAATAACACATGTCCTTGAAGTGAGGGCAATAATTCAGCCATCTGAACATCTTTCAGTTCCTACAGCCTTAAATAATGTAGTTCAGCCCAAAGCTCTGATCAAAGAGAGACACTGAACAGGTATATTTAGTGCCGAGGATGAAAGGGGTTGATGTCCTTGCGCATGTTTGTGTCCTATAAGGCGAGCATGTAGGTGCACTTCACCTCCACTGTCCATGGTGTGCCAATATTAGAAAGATATTTGGGAATTAATTTTTAAAGCATGGCTGATCATAAGCAGCTATCCATCACTGGACTGTGACCGACACATAAGGTGCAGTTAGATTGGACTGCAAGGACACGGCCAATAGGGGCCGCAGCCCCTATATAAGAGTCATCCAGTGTGTAAGTACAGCCAGAAGACTTTATTATCAATCGATCCAATAGAGACGGCTCCGTTTGATGGGATTATCACAGACTAATAAAGCACTTACTTTATTATTAGTCACTTAAGGGACTGTGTAAAAAGTTATTACACGGGTGGAAAAATGCAAAGACTTGGTTTTGCTTCTCTTGTGAAGACAAGAAAGGGCTTTTTTCAAGAGATGAGAAAGGATGTCTTCGTGTCTTGTCTTTACAGGTTCATAATTCATTACATTTCCCTCTTCATAGAAGTGTCTGATAAGAATTTAAATTTTAGTAATTGAATAGAAAGTGGTTGTTGTCCTTCGCATTTGCATATATTTAGATATAAAGTTTGTAAAATGGAGCCAGGGGTACTGCATGGGTGGGAAGTTCTGACACTTCTGAAGTCTCAAGAATGATAAGGGCTCTAAAAATATTGAAATATTGGTCAATTTAGTAACACTTTAGTCCCCAAATCATCATGAAATTCATGCACCTATTAAAGAAATATCAATAACATATTGAGTTTGTATTTTTACACCAATCAATGCACCACTGAAGGTGTTCAGGCATCATGATTTATGAGTTATTTTTGATGTTTATGATATCTTATCAAGTAATATAGGGCTTTTCCTGTAAGAAGTCTCAGCTCAACTTGGCTTGACATGGCACAATTCTATATATTATCTCAGGCAGGGTTCCAAGCCATCTTAGCCAAGATGTGATGTTGAGACACTGCTGACCTATGAATGGTCAGATTATTACTACGAGTCACGCGTGTCTGACACTAAAATAAAAAGCCCCCGTTGTCGGCCCTGGGATGCTGTATGACTTTACAAACTCCTACCCTAAAGAGGTACTGATAAAATCTATACTGTAATGGAAAATAGAGCAAGTAGTACCCATAATGTGCAGAGTCGTGCAGAGTCATGCTGAGTTGAGCAGATACCACAAATGGAAAAGCACATAGCACATCAGTTTAGATCAGATCAGGACATGGCCGCATGTAAGTATTCACAAACAAGAAAAAGTCATAGAGATATAATGCTGAAGTAAACATAACAACACTTGAATATCAGCAGACTGGTTAGTCTTTGCCCTTGACCTCAAGCTGGAGACTGACATTTGACTAAATCATGACAAGTGTTTGATGAATCATGACGACTGAAATGCCTTCATTTATTAATACTTATTGTTTGGACTATGCTCTGGTATAGGCTCTAGAAACTATCATAAATTTTATGCAAAGATGAATTCATGAAAACCCTGGATTTACGCTTGTTCTTAAATGAAATGGGTTTGAGTGGGTTTGTTGTGCAATAAGGGAAGGGACTGAAAGCCTCTTAAGAAATGTGACTGAACATTCATAAAATCTCATTCCAGTTTTTCTTGAAAGCCTCTTCACCTCCCAACTGCTTTCTATTGCAAGTTATTCAAATGGACTTGAAATATTTCTCGTGGGTTCATCCCAGCGTCCATCTCTTCTGTCAGGTCATGGAGGTTAGGCCTATGGTTAAACATTTTCACAGATCCACAATTCTTGTTGGTGCCCATGGATTTAGCACATAATTTCCAAATCAGCCACCAACTTCATTTACCAGCAGCAGGTAAAATTGATGTGCCGACAATTAAAATGTTTCAGGTCAAGGCAGCACATTGTACAGGTACAGAATCATATGTAGTCTGTTTTTCCCCCTTTGATTTAATGATAAAGTTAAACAAGGCATGTTTACAATAGAATTTACTGTTTGAAACATTTTCTAGCTCATTAACCTCTATAGGTGTTTATTAACACCTATTTGTTGTTTTCAGTTCTTTTGCTCTGTGGTGAAATGAGTTGTGAAAAAGCAAAGCTGTTTTGTGCCATGACAACACATGTTGCTGCGAAACATTTTGTGGCAATAATTCATCTGAGGTGTTGATATTTTCTGATGCAGTGAACTGGTACCTTCATTAAGACCTATTGCTTCAGCTGATATAGTTCTTTATTTTTAGGGGCATCAATTTGTTCCTTGTCCCTCCGTATGAAGGAAAGTTATTTACCATTTGGAGTATCATGTTTTTGACATTTGGATCTGGGAGTACATCTCCTGTAATCATGCACACCTTTAAGCCATTAGCAGTTATGATGGACAGGCTTATCATTTTCAGATATTCAGGTTTTTCTGTCCGAGAAGTTTTTAAGTCACACAAGTCATGATCATTCAAGAGAACTTAGGAAAACTTTTAGAGTTAATGCAAAAAGTATCCAGACATTTGAATAAAATCCAGCAGAATGTTGCACCAGCTCTGAGTGTGGTCTGTCTTATCATATGGAGTTAAGTCACTAGATCCTACATTGAACTAGTTCAGATCTAACTCAGGTTGTGTCTTAGTTTGGTTGCACCACAGAGACATAAGGAGTCATAGAGTCTAAGTTTCAAACGTAGCAAAATATTGTCCTAGATATGATCTTTATACTTCATTTGTCCAATCAGTAAAAATCATTTTTTTCATTTTTGCAGCACTGCCTCAGATGCAAATGAAATGCACCAAATCTTGGTACAGACTAATGGCTAGAAATAACTGTGGGTAACTGCTGTTGATCAATATGTAGCAACAAAAAGTATGTAAATTATGTTAAAATATATCATGATAGGGAGTGAACTACAGATAGGGCTTTAATCCACAGACAGAGTAAAAATGAACAAAATGAAACATGCAGTCAAATTGCCAATGTCAAAAAAAATATTCTGTCAGTAAAAAATTAAACATAATTATTATAAAGATAATTTTCATTTTATTATGTGTGTGTGTGTGTGTGTGTGTTTTTTTTTTCTGTTATTTGTTGTAACATTTACAATTCCTTTCTAATTAGACATTGTAATGTACCACTGGTGGGAATAAAGGTTGTTACCAAAAAAAAAAACTTACATGGTAACAGAGGACGTGTAAGTCAGCATGAAATCAACAATTTCGATGTGAAATGTAGTTTTTTAGTCCAAACTTGCACCAGACAAACAAATATATATAAAAATATTGACTTGAATCTGAAAAAAAATCATGTAACCTGTACTACAGTTTTTGCTTCTCATTTCCATCTTCGTCAGAGAGGTCCTCTTCAGCCCAGCCTGGCAGCTCTAGAGACCCTTGCAGAGGTTGATGGCAGCTGCTTATGCCTGCAGAGGATGAAGGTGATTTGCAAAAAAACGGCAAACAGATGCACCTCCTAAGTGCTAAAAAAGGGAGCAGTAATGAAAGCTCGTGTTCACTTAGGTCTCCTGTCTTTTTCCAGTACAGCCAAGGAAGGACAGCTTCATCAGGGTCTTTGCTTTTTTTTTCAGGACCAGGAGCAGGATGTGTGTGCCAACGCCGTGATGGCCGGCAGGTTTATCTAAGCTGACAGAGATGAATCTCCCAGCAGAGGGCTGGGCTTGTTCAGCTGTCCTGCTGAGGGGAAACCACACCAGGGCTGACATTAAATTATTTCATGGGGTAATTAGTCTTCTGTTTTTCACCAAGATGCCACAACTCTCCAGATCTCATGCTCTCTCATACACCACCTGTGTCAGATTGACTTTCTGTGGAGATAAAGAGGAGAGATTAGTCAAATGAAAAATAGTAATAAGATAGTAGATGATATTTGGTCAGTATAAAACCTTATCCTTCCAAAGGGAGTTAAAAGTATCATAGTAGGCTTACAGTTTTTACACCAGTGAAGTGAAAAAATGTGTAATGTTATTAAATTCATTGTTTCCTGGTGCATTATTCGCCAGTAGAGGCATTTTTTCACAGATGGACTGGGTACATTTAAGTTTGTCAGCATAGTAATGCTAATGGTCAAGGGCGCTACTTCTTTTAGCCAGTTTGCTTCAATAGAATTTGCCTCATAATCACCTTCATTTGAACTGAAGAAATAATTAATCAAATGTCTTATATTGTTTTCCTCTGGAAAGGGATAAATTGGTCCTCGATGTCCCTTGAACATATTATTGAAAGTTTTTTGCTTTAAAGTCAACACAAATACTGGATTTTTGGGTGCAAATAAATCCTTCTGTTTCCCAGTATCCCTTCTGTGTTGCATCAGAAAGACTTTTCTGTTCTTCAGGGAACGTTTAGACAGTGTTTCACTCAAGCCCAAATCTGGCAAACTCTGCACACACTCGTTCTCCTTCACAGAAAAAAAAATAGGCTCATATGTACAGTAAAAAATGGGCAGGATAAAGCTTAAAAAAGATTAATGGGCATGAAGCAGGTTATCAGAAGATACCCTGAATTAACAATCAGTGGCACAGGGTGGCATCATTTGTTCTCTCAGCTATAATATTTGGACAATAATCCAGTCCTGTTTGTTTAGTTTATTGATGTGTTGCTCATTGTCATTCGACAGCATCAACTTAAAAAAACGAATACTGGCTTGTTTTCATTAGCACTGGTGATTAAAATGAGCACATTTGAATTATTACAGACTTAGGGAAAGAAATTGAGTTTTTGTTCACTACTCCAGGTAAGTATTGTACCATACAAACTGGCATGGTAAGTGTTAATATTTGGTCGAAATAATTTTAAAATGTCATGAAAACCATTTTCATTGAAATGAATCAACAGAACTATGGAGAAATTAAAAAATGTAGCATTTTAATAGAAAAAGGTGGTATAACCATTGTTTTTAAATACTAAGTTAAATAAGATATACCAAAATCAACTTTAAAATCGTTGACATATTTCAGACTAAGATAAAAATATAAGAATAATCACAATAACTGTTGATGTGCTAAAAATGTTTGAATATATCTTTTTGTGGACAAATAAATCTTGGTGAGTTATGAAACAAACTACAATGTAAGGAGTCAATTTTTCAATTTACCATGACTTAAATTAACAAGAAAACATTTAAATAAAACAGGGAATGGGATACAAAAATCCCTGGACACTTAAATGTTACAGAAGGAAAATCAGACATTCACAGTTTTTTGACCATTTTGTGTTCATAAAAAAGAACTGAGGCATCCCTTATTATCTAAAATTCATTTTTAATGGTTTAAAAGAAAAACATGCAGATAAAAGTCCATTTAAAGATCACAGCTAAACTTAGATGATGGATCTTGTTTTTCTCTGCTGTTCCCTGTTTATCTTTTCGGAGCCTGGTCCCAAACATGGGCCTTTTTACCTTGCAGCTGAGGTAAAATTAATGTTGATGCCCTATCAAGGAAAATGTGATTTGGCTGTCACATTATGAATATTGTTGCCTTTATGGACTATATTATGCAAAGTCATGCAAATTAGATACGCAGCTATCAGAGAAAACAACCCTTAATTTTGTCCTTCTGCTTTTCTTGTGTTTAGCGTGTAATGTGGTTATGTGTGCTGCCAGCAAATGAAAAGTCACTTTCATGGCAAATTATTTTCTCATGTCGCTCGCTGATCAAGTGGTGCCTCCATTACCACCACTTCATTCTAAGACAAACAAACAGAAAGCCTTTTTAAACACAAACTTCCTGCTGCATTGCTACCACTCAAGAGAAACTGTGGCCACTTTCCTAGAAGGCAAATCCCTGAACTAGTGCTGTTTTTGTTTGTCTGTCAATTAAGGAGGAGTAAGAATCACTTTAAAATAATCTCATCTCCCTCCCTGTGGTGCCCGCTGGGAAAAAAACACATAGCACGACACGGTAGTTTACAGTTACTTAGATCAGCCGGTGGCTCCGTTCTCTCATTCAGTGGGTCATTTGAGGGGTAAAGAGTAATTTGCCATGAAAATCCAATTGCTTTAATCTAATTTCCTTTGATATAATTTACAATAGGCTTACAGCAACCAAGCGTTTACCTTGCTGAAACAGTCCATGTGCCCCTGGGGGACAATTATAGTCCAGCTACAGGTACCTGACACACAACACATTAAATAACCAGCATCTCCTGCTATTGGATTTATAATGGAAGAAGGATCAAAGAAGATTTAAAAGCATGATACAGAAAGTTACAAATAATGATTTCATTTGCAGTTATGAATAAACTGAGCACTTGGAATAAATAAGGGGTTGTTTTTACACTCAGGGTCATTATACAACTATTATATTTCTGGTATGTGTGTGTATTTACACTGTATTTCCATATTTCTATTTAAAATCAAGTAAGGAAAAAAACAGTTTCCTTTTTTTCATGCAGCCACATAGCAAACACACTCAGATCAAATATTAATAACCATTTGGAACACAGTGCTGTAGACATGAAAATATTTTGCAGCTGCATCTTCTACTCATTTCCTAAGAAGCATAACAACTTTATAACTGCCTCTGGACCAAGAGCCAAATTTCTCAATAACCCCCGCTGCTCTGAAAATTGCAGACGACACACTCATTAATCGGTTGCACTCCTGCTGGAGCTGGAAAAGTGCACCAATTCTGATTCTAAGTAATTGCTGTTTCATTTCCTCGTAGTCCAACAGATGGATTTTTGGTAATACTTTAAATGGAGGTGCTGGTGCACAAGCAGGGGCCTGAACAGAGTAATCATTTTGTCTGGAACATAGACTATATAAAAAGATGGACAACATGGCTGCTTCCCTAAATAGAGAGGGACATTTTTTAGTGCATTTGCTCACGAGTTGCTGTTTAGAACATAAGATTCTCCTTCACAAACAGATCATGGTGAAACCAATAAACTTCAAATCTATCACATATAAATTTTATAAATCTGGTTTTTAATATAAGACTATATCATGTTACTTAAAGTCGAAGAGTCAAGTGCAAGGACAGTTGGTAATTTGATTTGACAATGAAACAAAGACATTTGGTGTTACATGACCTACATGTTTGTGTTTTGTAAAGGAACAGATGTAGAATGATGTAGATGTGGAATCTGAAATATGTGTTACACTGAACAGAACTATGGTGGCAGCTCATTGTGTGAAACATAGGCGTCTTGCCCTAAGATACCACATCTTCCAACATGAATGAACAGAATGTGTTATATTGTATCAAATGACGGTCCATGAATGCATGGCAAGGTTTATTTTGAGCCCTTTGGGCAGCTATTACAATGAAATAAGATTTTGTTCTTTCCATTTGTACCTGATGAAACTGTTATCATTGTATAAAGGACCTCCTGGACAAGCCAGTACTTTTACAGTGTACTTTTCTCAGTAATTAATATTCTTGTGTACTTTGAAAATAGAATACTTAAAAAAAGTTCAAACAATATTATTACACACCGTGTTCATTTATGTTGGAAGATGAGGCATCTCCGAGTCAACGTTTAAGGCACAACTCCTATATTTCACACTTTTGATGGTAAAAGGGAAATAGGAACAAGATAAAGTCACAAAGCCTGTCCGCCATTCCCCTCTCACTCGGCATGGAGCATTTACCGTAAAGGTTAAAATGCATGAGCACTTCAGATTAGAAGCTGCTGGCTTGACCGCAGTCTCTCTCGTCTGTCTCTTCCATGTGCTCTCCCTGCTCCTATTTTCTTGAGCTTTGGCTCTTTGTCTGTTGGTCAATTTAGACTACCAGCTATGTGCACCAGATTTATGCTGCTTATGCTATTTATTTATATTTTGCTTTCAGTACACACCAAGTGATCCTCTATCTCTTTGCGGGTATCAGAGTCTGAAACAGAGGTGTGTCAGTAACAAGATGGGGGCTAGAAGGAAAGAACATCATTGTGTGCATGTATATGACTTTCTGCATGTACAGTATATTCTTCTCTGAGTTAACAAGCTGTGCTCTTTTGTTTTTATGCACCATGACCAACCTTGAAGTGACATCAATATATCAGCATTTACAAAATGATCTTTGTCATTATTAGCCTATACAACTCTGCTTCAGAAGACATTAGCCAAAGTCTCAGATGCTTTAACACTATTTGTACAGTCTATGACCGGCCCCTTGGAAATATTAAAAAATTCCAGCGGCCACATGGCCTAGTCTTGGGTTGCACCCCATATACTGTATGTAGGATCTCTAAGGAGGTGGCCTGGGTTCAAGGTCTACCTGTCTCTGTGTCTGTATGGTATTCCCCACTTTCCTTCTCTATCCACTGCTCTATTTCATTAAAAAAAAAAAAAAAACCTTTCCTGTTAAATCACACTCAGAGGTTTATTTGAGCTTCAGTTGTTCCAGTTCATTGTGCTGATTGTCATACTGCTGCCTGTCTCGCATTAGAGCCTCGAGGAGCTTAATAATCAACTGTGTTTACAAAAGCAACAGTTGTCAGTACTACGGGGGAGGTAATTCAGTTTTGTTTACATCCTCACATAAACTGGCAGCTGATAATAACTCAGGAATGACTGACGCATTTATTTAGCAAATGTTTTGATTGTCCAGAGCAAAACTGTGGAATCAAAGGGCCACAAAGCAACTTGCAGAAAATTTCTTATTTCATGTCAGTCTTAATCTGCAGCCTCCAGCCAAAAAGGGAATATGAAACAAGATTGATTGTCTTTGCAATCTGTGTTTATTTGCCTCTGACAGACAATGCATCAACTGTACAGCTGTTAGCAGTAGCCGCTTACAACCTAGCACCATTATGTTTATGTATGTGTGCATGTGGGCGCAGGTGAGAGGAAGCTGACTGAGAATCAAGCTGGCAACACAACAGACAACTTTTAGATTTTTACCAATCTTACAAAGTGGGATACCACAGACACAAGGACACAATATTTACTCAAAATCTTTGGTCAAAAAATCCACATGCACACGTGGACAAAATTGTTGGTGCCCTTCCGTTACAGAAAGAAAAACCCACAATGGTCATTGAAAAAAACTTGAAACTGACAAAGTAATAATAAATAAAAATTTTAATGAAAATTAACTAATAAAAATCAGACATTCCTTTTGAATTATGGTTCAACAGAATCATTTAAAAAAAACAAAATAATGAATGGCCTGGACAAAAATGAAGGTACCCCTAGAAAAGATTGAAAATGATTTGACCATAGGGACATATTAAACTAAGGTGTGTCCTGTAATTAGCACCACAGGTGTCTTCAAGCTTGTAATCAGTCAGTCTGCCTATTTAAAGGCTGAAAAGTAGTCACTGTGCTGTTTGGTATCATGGTGTGTACCACACTGAACATGGACTACAGAAAGCAAAGGAGAGAGTTGTCTCAGGAGATTAGAAAGAACATTATAGACAAGCATGTTAAAGGTAAAGGCTATAAGACCATCTCCAAGCAGCTTGATGTTCCTGTGACTACAGTTGCAAATATTATTCAGAAGTTTAAGGTCCACTGGACTGTAGCCAACCTCCCTGGACGTGGCCACAAGAGGAAAATTGATGACAAATTGAAGAGATGGATAAAACGAATGGTAATCAAAGAGCCCAGAACAACTTCCAAAGGGATTAGAGGTGGACTCCAAGGTCAAGGTACATCAGTATCAGATCGCACCATCCGTCACTGTTTGAGCAAAAGTGGACTTAATGGAAGGACCCCACTGTTGAAAGCAAATCATAAAAAAGCGAGACTGGATTTTGCCAAAATGCGTTGACAAGCCACAAAGCTTCTGGGAGAATGTCCGTTGGACAGATGAGACAAAACATCATCACATCAGCTCTATGTTCACAGACGCAAAAATGAAGCATACAACGAAAAGAACACTGTACCTACTGTGAAACATGGAGGAGGCTCAGTTATGTTCTGGGGCTGCTTTGCTGCATCTGGCACAGGGTGTCTTGAATCTGTGCAGGGTTCAATGAAATCTCAAGACTATTAAGGCATTCTGGAGGGAAATGTGCTGCCCAGTGTACCAACAATTTTGTCCACGTGTGTAGATATTAGATACTGTCATAATTATAAACCCTTCTGATTAAGCTTTGTTCAGAACCGACTGCTTAAGCCTCTTAGCGGGTGGATGTGGCTTTGAATTTGTAGCACTGTGCTCCAATGTTTACTGTGGCTGCAAAAACATGCCCAGACATTGGCTTTCCACTGACAACTGTGGACTTGGGACTTCACAATGGACTAAACCCAAATGTCATCACTAGGAGAAAATTTTGAAATGGACAGCATCAGAGAGAGAGGTGAGATTTTGCTCATGTTGGAGGTAGATTGTAGGCTTGGGCTTATATGTTTTGAGTAAAAAAAAAAAAAAAAAAAAAAAAAAAAAGAAAGAAAAACATTAAACTGTGTATTTTGCAAGCTTTTTTCTTAAACTTGTAATCCTCCAAATGCACACACTAGACAATTCAGCCAGACTGTAAGACCACACACCTGACAAAATCTCCAGAAACACACAGAGGTGGAAAAGTGTTTAGGGTTGCAAAGTGTAATTTATTATTTAACAGCATTTTATAAAGGAAAGAATTAGACATTTTGCACATGCTTGTTTATGTTCCACACAATTGCGGTAGCTTATTTTATTTTAAAAAAAATAAAAAAAAATAAAAATTCTCTCCAAGATTTTTCAATATATCAAACATGGTCCAACAGTAAAAATCACTATGCTACCTTTAACCATCAACATCCTCAAATGGTTGTCTCTGTGTGAGTTTTGTTTGCAACAAAAAAAATAATAAATAAAGGGGGGAAGAACACAGGTTTGGCTGTAGAGATGGTAAAATAGTGTTTATGTTCACTTTTATGTTTGAAAGTTTTAAAAGAAAAATTATAGGTTTAATGACTCTTCCTCATCTGCTTACATTCATTCGCTTTTGTGAGATTCATGCTGTAGGCAGCGGGACTTCAGAGAAGCTCTGTCCCAGTTGGGAGCAGAGAATAACTGTAGTGATTGTTCATACTTGAGAACTATTTGGACTAGTAGACCAGGGCAGTGATAATATAATTTGTCAGGTCAACCTGAAAGTTTGCATTGAACTGTTCCCCTTTAACAAAAGCCTGTTTCTTTTTTTTTTTATTTTTGATAGGTCTTGGACTTGTTAAGGGTAAGGTCTTTGGAGGGGAAAAAATGGGTTATACAATTCACAAAGACAGTTATTCATAAAGACAATTTTTATCCAATATACATATGTATATACATATATACAATCAGAGTATAAAGGTTAAAGGGAAAGCTAATGTCAGGCTATTATGGGACAGCAACATGGCTGACCTACTCCAACACTTCCTCTTCTACGCTACCAGCCTATATTTCACAGTCTTTTCTTAAATAAAAGACATTGTTCTCAAGGGGCAGCATGGTGAATCAGCAGGTAGTACCTCATAGCAAGAAGGTTACCGGTTTTATCCTTATGTCAGTCAGGGTCTTTCTGTGTGGGGTTTGCATGGGTGTGAGTATGAGCGTGAATGGTTGTCCATCTCTCTATGTGGCCAGCATCTGGTTCAGGCTGTACCCCATCTCTCAGGCCCCATTTACACGACAACAAAAACAGATGAAAACGGAGAGTTTTCATTGTGTTTTCACCTCCTGTTTACACTAGAACGGTGCCTGGAGTGCTTGAATCGGCAAACGTTTGAAACAAGGGACCAGAATGAAAAGTTTTGAAAACATTTCTGTTTCCGTCTCCGTCTCCGTCTCCATGTAGATGAGATTCAGTGTCTCAACAGAAAACGCTGACGTCACCGCATACACAGTACTCTTTTACATAAAGGCTGTGCGCGCATCCCAGGATCAACGACAACAGCTTCGGCTGTCTACCGGGCAACATGTGTGCTGCTTGCCATGCTCGGTTCACTATCCAGACAGAAATATCCAGACACATTTGTTGTCCAGACACATTTGTTGTCCAGACAAACAACTCCTGCGTCTTCGTGCGTCCACTCGCCATTGTTGTTTGTGAGAAGTTTGTCTTCATCAGAAGGTGTATGCATGTTTTAACGCCACAGTTTTACTCCAAACTGACATCGCATGCACGCTATAGAATTTTCAGTCATTCTCGCATCTCCATGTTAACGCGGAGCGCTTTTGAAAACGCAACCGAAAAACCTTTCTGTTTTTGGTGTCCTGTAAATGGGGCCTCACTCAACGTCAGCTGGGATAGGCTGCAGCCCCGCAACACCGAAGGGGATGAGCAGTACAGAAAACGGATGGAGTGAAGGATATTGCTCACAGTGTGACTACATCATGTTAGTGCTCTTGATTGCGTCAATTGTGTGTCTTAAATTGATTTTTGAATATGGTAAAAATGATTAAGTTTAATGTCTTGGTCAAGCTCTATAGCCCTGATTACCCACATGTTAGCAGCTGATCTTTTTAAGATGTGATAATGGTTTTATATTTCTAGATTGGGCATAACCAAATGGATATGATAATGTTAAAAACTGTTAAAACTCTGAAGTTTGTCTTCACATGAGACTTTGTTTTGGGCATAATCAAACATTCATTCAAAACTCTAACAGACTTTGAAAAGAGGGAATCAGCAGTGTTTATTAGTCAATCAATCTTTATTTGTGCAGCCCCAAGTCATAACAAGTGTTATCTTAAGACTATTTATAATAGAGCAGGCCTAAGTCATACTCTTCATTTTATAGGTACACACACACACACACACACACACACACCCACAGACACACACATATATATATATATATGTGTGTGTGTGTGTGTGTGTTTATATACACACACATATATATGTATGCATGTTAATATATACACATATATTAACATGCATACAGTCAAACCCAACATGAATCCGACAAATTAATGGATGCCCAGATCATAAATCTGCCCTCAACACAAATGCCTTTATTGATTTGAAATTTATTAGTGGTTAGCACATCATAGGACTCATCACTGCG
This sequence comes from Cetoscarus ocellatus, assembly GCA_037902135.1. Classification (NCBI taxonomy): domain Eukaryota; kingdom Metazoa; phylum Chordata; class Actinopteri; order Labriformes; family Labridae; genus Cetoscarus; species Cetoscarus ocellatus. The sequence goes on from JBAMNC010001079.1 coordinate 59,408, forward strand.
CCACTCTATTGTTGGTTTCCTCAAGCCTGAAATTAGGATGGACTGAGCAAAAGTCTGGCATGAACATGTTGATTTTAATGCATGGATAGGGCCTTACATTGGCTCTCCCTTCATAATGCATTCCTCTGAGGGTCTTGGTGCAGCTGAACCACAGTGAGGGACGTGCAAGGCTATGTGACCTACATGCAAAGTCCACGTGACCTTGTGCTTCCAGAAGATTGTGTCACGCAAAGAGGTCTCTACCCTGTGGATCCAGGGCCGTCCATGTGACATGTGACACTGAGTGGTCACACGTCAAGCTGATTGCACATCGAATGCGTGAAAAACTGCAAGACGACTAAGAAAATGGCAAAGGTGTGTTGTGCTCTCCCCTGCAGCCCCTGACACCAGCTCTTCGGGGCTTCTCCTGCCGCTGAACCAAACCCATTGAGACTAACACATGGAGGGCGCTATCGATTGTACATTCAGGCTGCTTTGCCTTCCTGTTGTTGACAGACTGAGGGATTAAGAGAAGCTTCTGTTTAAGTTATGGTCCATGGTAAATCACAGTGGGCCACCTGTTTTTGTAGCCTTTACTTATTTTATTTCACAGGTCTGTGAGCCACTTCACAGCTCAGCCGATTCCCCCTCTGAACACATTTAGCATGGATGACCTGCACCACCTGGGATACATGTGCACATATTTCTATGTGCACGCATTTTCCCAGTGCTTCATCATTGCTCAATGTCATTTTTAATGAAACTAAGACCACATCAAGTCATATCCGTCTCAAATCATAAACCTCTGTAATAAGTTGGAATAGATTGTTCATGGTTGCAGGGTTTGCTTTGCCTGTTACCAGATCTGTAATTGTAATATATTGTACAATCCATCTGAATTATATGCATCAACCCCTGCTCGGTAAATGCTGCATGTTTTTTTTTTTTTTTTTTATCATTTCTTGAGGCATTGTAAATATATGCAGCTACAGTAAAAAAAAAAAAAAAAAGTGAAACCAGCCTGGTAAAAAAAATACCTTTAAACTGCTTTTTTGCTCAAATACGAACACTGATGAATGTCTGAATTGACATGTTTATTTAATAAAGTGGTCTATTTTGAAGGTGAAAGAAAAGAAAGAACAACAGGACAAGCAAGATTACAATGAATAACAACTCCATTTTGTCCCCTGTCCTCTATCTCTCTCTCTCTTCCTCTCTCTAATCTCATTTCATAGGGGACCACAGCGGGGAGGAAGGAAGTTTTCCTGTGGTATCACGAGAGACTACTCTTCCACAGGAGGAAAAAAATGAAGCGAATAAATAAAGAGAAAATCGAATTCCTTCAGCCTTTGCAGGAGTGCCAGCCAATGAATCAGCAGAATAAATTCTCTCCAGAGATAAACAAACATGATATTTCTGCTGGGAGCTGCAGGACAGAGGGACCGCTGTCGCTCTCGTAAAGTTCAGGGCACTCCGGACCGTAAAAAAAGAGGGCTGTCGTCCTCTCAATAAGAAAAGCCTCTGGCAGGGAGGCCTTTACAGCTAGAGCTGTGTGATGAAAACACACAGGGAGCGTCACGCACACATACCCTCAAGCAGGACTTTAACACCTCAGATATATGGCCTCATATAGAAAGCCATTAAAGTGGGATTTTGAAGCACAAGTGTCTCCCAACACACTGTCAACAGGCTAAGTGCTCAGCAGCTTGATTTACACGCCTGTGTTCTCCACTGTGCCGTCATGCTCTAATAATAAAGCATAGGACTGCTGTCTGATAGGACAGACATGCAAAAAACCTTGAACCACACATAATTTATAGGCTTAAATTCTAATTTAATGAGGTTCTTAATATCTGTAAGCAAGGACACCACAAGGATCTGTGGACCAACATAAGGACATCATTCTAGGTCCCACAACAACAGCCAAAATTAGCCCCCCCCTTCTATAACCACACTTCTGTTACGCAAAAGTCCAACAAATGCCAACTCTATAAGCTTGTCTTTCTCTGAAAGCATATGACAGAAACAGGAAAGGAAGCATGACGCTGCCTAGGTTAGTCCACATTTTAAAAGAGATAAATTGTATACTATTTCATAAAATAACGAGAGGTGGTTAATTAGCTGGCTGGTGCATCCTACCACTAAGGCCTCAGGCCTGTTCATCCAAATCAATGCCAGCCCAATTTTAATGACTGGGATATTATCAAAGATTAATATGCAGATTCTTATTTGTTTTTATTTAAACTCTGCAGTGTTTAATGCTTTTCAGTGCTTCTGTTTTTGTAAGGACAGCTTTCTTTTCTTTATAGCAGTTGCACTTGATGCAGCTCTACCAGACAAATCCTTTATTATGTGAGTGAGCGTGGAAACACATGGAAGAGCAAGCACAGAGAAAAACACAGTGGGAGAAAGGAGATGAGAAGCAGGGAAGAGCCAACAGTGTGCTTCAGGACCAAAAAAGAAGACAAACCAGTTTTGAACCTACGATGGAGAGAATGCAGAGTATATTTCAGTGCTGTTGCGCTGATTGAAGACAGTAATGTAGAACAGTAATACAAATTAAAACAGTGATCATATCTACTTAAATCTGATCATAACTACTGAGAATCCAATCAAAGACCAGTCCTCACACAAACACCAATGTTCAATCAACATTTTCTAAAGATTTTTTTTTTGTGTGTGTGTCACCATAGACATGCTAAAGAATATAATGGAATATTATTTTTGAATTGAAGAAAAAAAGTAGACTTAGCCTCCTGTCAATTTTAGAACAATCTCTTATTTAAATGAAATTTTTTTCATATTCTGTAAGTGTTCAAACACTCTTTGACATGTAACAAGAGAAGATATTTACTCATTTTAATAGCCCTGTTATTAAGATTTTTAATAGTTGTTTGATTACTATGGAAAAAAATGCATTTTATTATAGTTAATATTTATCATACTTACTTTGAACTAAAACTGTTATTTTAAGATAGTGTCAACATTGTTATACAACCAACAGAATCAAGTGTGGCAGGATTGTAAGTTGTATTTGTTCTACCGAGGCACATACAAGAACTATTTTAAATATATACATACGTATAAAAGTTTCTGAAAAAAATCTGAGTTTATCTTAATTTTTATTGTTTCAGAGTTATTATGTACTATAGCATTATAATGACTTTTGATTACTTTATAGAGCATAATTGCTTAACACAAGTGGTTATAACTATGATTATACAGCATTAAAAATGCATTAAAGCATCTTCCAAACATGCTTATGCTGTGTTTAGATGCATTGGGAGTGCTACATTCTTTTATTTTTCTTCAAGTGCAGACCTCCACACAAATCATTTACATAACTTTAAAGTCACGAGTTGTGATGATTAAAGCACCTTAGTTAGTGCAATGACTCATGTATGAAGTCAGGCATAAAATACTGTTAATGCATGTGCAGTCCTGACATTAATCATAAATTCCTGCATGAATAGAGGACCCTTAACTGAAGGATTACCAAAAGATTCCCTAGTGTTTGAAAGAATTTAGCTCAGGCCCCGTAGAAACTTTCTACCCCAGCCCCTACACAAACACACCCACACACACACACACACACACACACACACAGTGTCACTCTTTGCAAGCATCCATTGATTTTATCAGGAACATATAGACTAAATGGTCTGTTGATCAAAACCATACATCAGTGTGAATAGGGAGTCGCTGGCGGTGTCGGTGTTGTGATAACAAGACAACAGTGACAACCAGAGTCAACATTTATGCTGCTGACTTAAAAAGGTCAGAGTCCTGAGCATGTTCCCTTGCTTTTTTTCACACCTTCAGGCAGAAGTGAGGGCTGCAGATGTGAGAGAGGCACTCATGTGAAGTGAGACTTGAAAAAGGAAAGCTGGAGGCTGTGTGGAATAAGCATTTGAGGACTCTTTGGGGAGAAACAAACAAGGTCTATTTATATGTTGTGCAAATTCAGGAGAAAAAATCAATTTGGACTTTTGGAAAATTCAACATAGCCAACAACACAGCTGGGTTTTATTATTATAAGGGATGGACCCTTTCTGGGTGTTAACAAAAGATGTGTGAGTCAATTCCTTTTTTTGGCTGCAGAATTGTCTTTTCCTAATTGATTGGATTGTGTCCAAACACTTACCAAACTCATGCCTTGACAGGTTAAATGGTTCCTGTAACACAGAGACACATTACCCTGGCACAGTGAGCATTTTTGGAAGAAGAGCATAGCAAACTGCAGAGCTGTGAGTCTCTTGTCTTGCTTCAAGGAAACAACACATAATTGGTCTCGGCACTTGTACTGTTAGTGCTGTACAACACTTGTATGGGGATGTCAGCTATCTTTGGCGCTAAATGGATTCCTGCGGAAATAAAAAGGGCAGACCGTGAAGTTAGGTATTTCTTCCATCTGAGTTATTACATTCATGACATTTTTTCAAAGGGTGCAGCAGCAGTAGCGGCGACAGCGTGGGTGTTCAAACAGGCTCTCATGCGCTGATGCTAACTGTCATTTCTGTGATTGTTTCTTTCCCACATGGAGCATTCCCACCCTCCACTATTTAAGTCCCTAAAGATGAAGGCTCCATCCCGCCCGAGTATCTCACTCAAAATCGATAAGAGCCAGCAACACTGTGAATGACTGAGCTATCATCCTTCACTATTTATAGCGTGTGATGCTCTGTGAACCGTGAAATTAATAAATAGCATGCTCAGTAATTGCCTGGAAACCAAGCACTGTGGAAAAGTGAGGTATAAAATCAGTGGCATCAGATGGGATTTCTAATAAGTTGTCACATTATTGTCAATGACCTTCAAGCAATTAAAACAGCAGAGGAGTAAAACAGAGGGAGGAGGGTGTGGGGAAAAAAATGGGTAGAATAAGGGGAAGGGGTAAAGAGCATTTGAAATGATGGGAGCACAAGAGGACTGTATCAGCAGATGATCTCCATTAAAAGGTACTGACTTAAAGAAAGGGGAGAGCAGCAGGTTCGCCAACGGCTTGGGTTAAGTGATAATCTGATGCAGTGACACTGCAGGCCTCAACAAATCAAAAGCTGATCCATTCAACCAGACATCAGGGGGGTAGAGGGAAGCAGGTTGCTGATGGTTCAAAGTACCTCTATTTATTGGAAGCACTTTGAAAGACCTAGTCAGCTGCCAGGGGCTGTTCTAAAAAAAAGATTTGCAAATGGAAATGCTGCTGCAATAAGATGATATATCAAGATATACACACCTACAGATACAGATATACCTATACATTATTGGGTATGTGAACATCTTGCTTGCAAGACCATTCAATCTGCATCTTGATTCAGAGGCTGCAATCCAATTAACTGATGGTTTATCAGCATGTAGAAAAATACAGTATGGAGTCATTCATGCTGGGACAAGATGACATTAAAATTCTTTTTTTCCCCTTGTTAAGCCCAGAAAGAGCTGAAAAACTGGTTAAATTTCACAACAAAAATATCCCTTTGAGTTTGATTTTCAGACTGACAAATTTTTAGCCTCCTGTATAGACAAATATTCCAACACGATGTTTATATTTACACATATCTGGTCAGGTATCTCACTGTTACAGTGAGTTAGGGAGATAAATCAGATCATCAACATCATAATACAATGTTCACAGTTTCAAACATACCCATGAATTATCATATTTTCAGTTTTCAGCACGAGTCAGCACATAGGGGTGCAGTGACTCCGGGCACTAATGACAGCATGGCAAAATTTAGTCAAAAAAACACACTGGTCCTCTAAGAGGAGAGGCAGCAGTTTGCTCCCACACTTGGAAAATGAGGATACCCTCAGGGCCTGATCTACTAAAGGTTTGCGTGTATAAAACACGTGCAAATTTGACAACGCGCGCAAAGCTGATCTACTAACAGGGCGCACCGAGAATTGCATCTGTCAAAAGAGCAAAATAGCACGCACAGTCCATATAGCGTGTTTGCTCTCATTAATATGCAGAATACATGCAGATGATCAGAACGCACAAAATGCTGGGAGGAGGAGATGCAAATGTAATCATTTAGCACCCGTAATGTGATTTATCAGACCTGCAACTGTTTGTGCACTGTGTTTTTGTGTCTAAATTTAGTACGTTTGGAAAGCAGGTGCAAAAAAGGCACAGCGTTACGGACAGAGGGCTGTGGTCATTGTGGCAAGAAACAGCATATTTTCCATCACTGACTGAATTTTTTGATGAAAAACAGAAAGACTTGGAGGCTGTCTGTCATTATAATGGACTGGAAAAACGGGGACAATTCAGTGTGCCGTCAAACTCATGCAGACGCACGGGTAAAGTAAACCCCCTCTGTTTTGCGCCCATAATACATCATGGAGGAGGTCATTTAACCTGTGTATTAAAAAAAAAACCTTTATAGCCACAATCACTCTGTTTGTCACTCAGAGCTGACTGCATCACACTCTCCACGCACTAACAGCGAGTTTAGAGGCTGTCAGTGCGTGGAGAGTGTGACGCAGTCAATGCATAAAAGGCAAGAGTACTCGCTCAGTCTGTGTGTGCGTAACTGTAACACTGCTCTTCACATGAGAAGTTATTGATGATGAAGCTGTGTAACTATGTGAATGCTGTCATTTAGATTATGTTTAATTGCAACCAGAAAAGGAAAATTAAAAATGACGGATAGAAATATGGCATGAGGCTTGTTATTTTGGATCTTAGTAGATCAGACCCTCAATCTTTAAATCTGTGGACAGAGTAGGGGAAAAGATAGTAAAGTATTTGTCAAACCTGAAATCAACAATATTTGGGTTTATCATAATGGCTGTGGAGACTCATAAGCCCTGTTACATGTCATTTTGTTAACCACAGATGTGCAAACATCCATCAGATTTTGCATGGGGATCATAACTCCAAACACATCAGCACAGTGCATTTAAGACACATTCATGTCTCATGTCTTGTCTTCCCTGTTTTATTTTGAAGCACTAACCCCTTATCTCTGTTTCAGATTCTCCCACTTATCGCCCCTGCATTCAGCCTTTATCCCAGCATTCTTCATAGTTTTGTAATTCATATATATATATATATATATATATATATATATATATATATATACATATACATATATATATATATAAATATATATATATATATATATATATATATATAAAGTGCCATAAAAAAGTATTTGCCCCCTTTCTGATTTCTTACTTTTTTGCATATATGTCACACTGAAATGTTTCAGATCATCACACAAATTTTAACATCAGACAAATATAACCTGAGTAAATGCAAAATGCAGTTTTTAAATGATGATTTTTTTTTAAAGGAAAAAAAGCTCTCCAAATCTACATGACCCTATGTGAAAAAGTAATTGTCCCCCCTTGTTAAATCATGAGTTAACTGTGATTAACCTCATGTTTTTGAAAGCTGAGTTCAGTTTCACTGACCACACCCAGACCTGATTACTGTCAGACCTGTTGAATTAAGAAACCGCTTAAATAGAACCTGTCTGACCAAGTGAAGTAGGCTGCAAGATCTCGAAAAGAAACACATCATGCCTCAATCCAAAGAAATTCAAGAACAAATGAGAAACAAAGCGATTGAAATCTATCAGTCTATTACAAAGCCCTTACTAAGGCTTTAGGACTCCAGCGAACCACGATCAGAGCCATTATCCACAAATGGAGAAAACTGGGAACAGTGGCGAACCTTCTCAGGAGTGGTCAGCCTGCCAAAATTACACAAAGAGCACAATGACGACTCATCCAGGAGGTCAAAAAGAACCCAGAACAACATCTAAAGAACTAGAGGCCTCACTTGCCTCAGTTTAGGTCAGTGGTCATGACTCAACAATAAGAAAGAGACTGAGCAAAAATGGCATCCATGGGAGAGCTCCAAGGCGAAAACCACTACTGACCTAAAAGAACACAAAGGCTCGTCTCACATTTGCCAAAAAACATCTTGATGATCCCCAAGACTTTTGGAAAAACATTCTGTGGACTGACGAGACAAAAATTGAACTTTTTGGAAGGTGTGCGTCCCATTACATCTGGCGTAAAAACAACACAGCATTTGATCAAAAGAACATCATAGCAACAGTCAAACATTGTGGTGGTAGTGTGATGGTCTGGGGCTGCTTTGCTGCTTCAGGACCTGGACGACTTTCTGTGATTGATGGAACCATGAATTCTGCTGTCTACCAGAAAATCCTGAAGGAGAACGTTTGCCCATCAGTTCGTGACCTGAAGCTCAAGCTCACTTGAGTTATGCAACAGGACAACGACCCGAAACACACTAGCAAGACCATCTCTGAATGGCTTAAAATAAACAAAATTAAGGTTTTGGAGTGGCTGAGTCAAACTCTGGACTTAAATCCAATTGAGATGCTGTGGTGTGACCTTAAACGGGCAGTTCATGCTCGAAAACCCTCCAATGTGGCTGAGCTAAAACAATTCTGCGCAGAAGAGTGGGCCAAAATTCCTCCACAGCGATGTGAAAGACTCATCACCAGTTATCACAAACGCTTGATTGCAGTTATTGCTGCCAAGGGTGGCACAACCAGTTATTAGGTTCAGGGGGCAATTACGTTTTCACATAGGGTCATGTAGGTTTGGAGAGCTTTTTTCACCTAATAAATAAAATTATCATTTAAAAACTGCATTTTGTATTTACTGAGGTTATCAACCTCGGGCTCATGGAATGGGAAAGGTAAAGCCATCTCATGCTGCATTCAGTTGCAGTCAGACATCAGAGATTTGGTCTCAAAACCACATCTCTTTCTTTGATATCAAAGCTGCTAACTGGGATAGCAACTGAGGTGACAAGGATTTCATTTAGACAGTTTCTTGCCCATTGTCGCCCAGTGGATCTGCCCATTGCTACTGCATAAAGAAAACTGTACCATACACATAAAAGGGAAGGTTTGCACTGCATACAATCCAGCCACCAACACTTGAGTGATTTTACAAAGTGCCTATTGCTTGTAAGCAAGACAGCAATTCAGAGCAGGGAGTAGCCTAATAAAACATTAAACACCTTTACTGTTTTCAGATCACACTAACAATGAGGTCACATTCATCTCAAATGTGATCTGGGTGAATGAGTTTCACTGCTGTCTTTGTGTGTTTACAGCCTTTTTTGCAGCCTGGTTCTTATGAGATCAAACTGAAATCTTTAATACCCGATGGTCTAAACATTGTCATAGTGCCATAGGCAAAGCAGAATTGTAAAACCACATCCACACGCTCTGTTTTCTATGGATCAACTGCTCCAACTCATCACACTTACCGTGCTGCTCATTTGCTCGTCATGTAAACCCTGGCACTAAACTTTTAACATCCAATAATGCCAACAGCTTTCAGGATGAAATCCAGCTCAACAGCCACGGTAATAGCAAATGCCAGAGCAATCAGCAGTTTGTAAGCAAATTAGGCACTGAATGGAAGAGAAAAGTTTGCACAGTTTGGGCATAAAGTGAGAACTTAAATATAAAAGAGAAGGCAAATAGCAGTAAAGAAAACAACCCCACTGAATACACAAATGTTTGGTTTTGTCACTGGAGGGTGTTGAACCAGCAGGCTTTTAATGGCAATCTGGATTCCAGGCAAATAGCGCTACCCTCCTGATGAGGGACCAGACCATTTGTTTGGGACAGAAGTTTAGAGAAGTCTCTAAATCATTTACTGGTATTATTGGACAGAATTGATGGCACCAATTCTAATATCCTGTCCCTAGATTCAATTGTTCTGACCAGTGAGTGTTTACATGAACTGATTTTGTCCATATTCAAGATGTAATGTTTACAGGCACACTGAAATCCTATATATTTACATCCCTGTACATATGACAGAGATGAGCACAAATCATGTCTTGCAAGTTCAAGTCAAGTCCCAAAGTCTCTAAGGAGCATCTGGAAGTCCTTCAAGTTTCTTGTCAAGGTTAAAAAACTAAAACTTGATAAATATATAGAACAATGTTGTCAGGGTAACAAGAAATATTGCCAGCATTGTTATATGAACAATACTGATGTTAGAAGTCTGAGTGTATGAGTGTTTAATTATAATGTGTCTTACACTGCAAAAAGAAAATCACCAGGTTTTCAAGTTTCTGCATTGAATTTCTACGGTACATTATTGTAATGAGGCTTATGCAGTGAATGATGGTGAAAATGTGTAAAATTAAAGTATGCCATTTTGACATGCATAGTGTAAATTCACAGAAATTTACTGGCTACTGAGTTGTATTGTTTATACAGCCATGTTGTTTAATTACAGGGATTATTGTAGACACCATCATACTGTACCTTTACAAAGGGACACTGGGATTTTAGCGTCATGCATGTTCAGATTACAAACACAGTTAAATTACAGGAAAGTGTTGCAGAAGCACAGAAAATTGTTGTGAATCCACAGTAATTTTACAGTAAAATAATATAATTTTACAATTGTTTTATTTCCGGATTGCTGTGAAATATCAAAACAAGTCTTGTAATATCACAGTATATCCTGTAAAATGCTCTTGTAAGACTTTGTATTTACAACAGTTTACTGTGATTTTACTCTGTAATTTCACAGTATTTATCTGTCAGGGTTACTATGAAAACACAGCATTTTATTCAAATTTTTCATGTAACTGTGACCAACTATACTATCTATAGTAAAGTATACTATACTATTTAGATGACACAACTTTAGTTTTTTCTCATTCAAATTTCAGTTCTTTAATTAAGAATGCAAATATTGGTTTAACTGCTTATGCTGATTGGTTCAGGTTAAATAAACTATCTTTGAACATTAAAAAATCAAATTTCATTATTTTCAATGGTAAAAAGTCATACAACAAAAACTTATCTCAAATCTCAATTGAGTCTGTTAAGATGCCACAAGTGTCCAACACAAAATTCTTGGGAATTGTTATTGATGAGACTTTGAGTTGGAGAGAACACATTGACTAGGTTGACAGAAAAATCAACAAATTTATTGGTATAATAAGGAGGGTTAGTTACCTGGTCACCACTAATTGTCTCCTCACTCTTTACTACAGTTTAATTTATCCTTATCTTTCATATTTAACTTAATTTGGGCAAGCACATTTCCTAGTATTTTTCTCAAAACTTTGGTCCTCCATAAATGTTTTGAGTCACGTACACCATCAGTTCCTCTAATGAAGAGACTCAAAATTCTTACCATTTATGACATTAATATTTTTTAAATGTGTTTTTTTATTTACAAGATACTTTCAAGTGAAGGGAATATTCATGGACAGTTCAAGATGTATTTCAAAGAAAACTCACAGGTTCATTCTTAGGGTGAATCCCAATTCTACCCCTTAGCCCTTGTCTTACCCCTTACCCCTTGGTTTTACGCGTTCACGTCTAGTGAAGTGGTGTCCCAATTCTCCATAGGGCTAAGGGGAAGGGCTAAGACCAAGGGGTACATAGCCCTCGAAACAAAGACAGACCGGGACCTCGCTTGAAACGAAGGGGTATGAGAATTTCCCATAATACACCGCGCCCGCCCACACGAGGAAGAGCGGAGACCGAAGAAATTATAAGAAATTATTAAATCAACCAGGAAATATGAACCATGTTTTGAATTGTTGGTCATATTTTACAGTTTCTCATTATAACAAGCTAGCTTTCGCAGCTGTAGCTACGGTTATTGTTGCATCTGCCTACGTCACAGCTAGCGGCTCTGGGTGATGACGTAGCGGGCATCGAGTGGTGTCTCATTTCTCAGCAGTGTGTTTTCACCCCTTCCCCTTGGCCCTCTGTTTTGAGGGCCAGGGGGAAGGGGTAGGGGAAGGGGTAAGACAAAGGAGAAGGGCTAAGGGGTAGAATTGGGATTCACCCTTACTCTACCTGTCATTCTTCCGATCTTCATCCTCCAAAAATTCTTACTTGCAGAGGTCAATTTTTACTCTGATATAGAGGTAGCAAATTATGAAATAGCTTTTCTCACCTGCTAAAGAAATGTTCCTCAACAAATTGTTATAAAAGATGTTTAAAGGATCATTTAATTACTGTTTTGAAATAGTTTCTCTCTTTCATGTCAGTTATGTGTACATTTTTTAATTATTTTTTTGTTTTCGTTTATAGTCATTTTATCTCTGGAGTCATTGGCAATACATCCCTCATAGAACTCGCACAGGATCACGCACACCACTCACATTTTCTATTTGATCTTTTCATTTTTTCTTCTTTTTTTAATTGTGGCGGTATGTATTTTGTTACCAGTTTGTCATAATTTCCGAGTAACCTGTTTTTTGTTTGATGTTTTGTTTTATTTTTTTGCATGTTATATGTGCATATAATGTTGTGTAACTTTAATATGCTTTAGGTGGAGCTTCAAATAAGCCCTTTGGGCTTTTCGCCTCTCCCTGCGCATCATATAATTTTTTATCTTTGACTTTTGTGTATTTCGTAATTGTGCAAAATAAATAAATAAATAAATTAAAAAAATCTATTAAATCACCACAATTATCTTTCAACAACTTACTGTAAAATTGCAGTGATATTTTTAACAGTATAATTAGTAATCAAAATGTACTATGAATAAACAAATGGAGTAAAAGTAATCTATTAAGCTTATATAATAAATGTTAAATGGTCAATAATAAACTTCCTTAAATGTGTACATAATATTAATTATATACTTATAATTATGTGTTTATTGATGTTAGCATGAAACATTTTGGGGTGATTGGGAGCAATTGTAACACTTTCTTGCATTTTCCCTCCTAAGTCACAGACGCACTTTTGTTGAACTTTTCCCAGTTTTTTCCACTGAATAGATACTGAGGCTATTTTTTTTTTTTTTTTTTTGTACTTGGGTGTTGTTGTTGTTACAGTTATATGTAGAGGGAGATTGAAAGTATAGTTGTTGTGGTAGTAATAGTAGGTTAGTAGTCATAAGAGTTATCATTTCTTTACTAGAATAGACACCTGGGACACATCTCATACAGTTTATGCAGTGTGATGTTGATATTTCAACTTTCCAGTCCCTGTCTCTACTTCATTCATTCTTCATTCTGTCTCCATCATACGCAGCTGTCTGTCAGTCTAAGCATCTCATACAGGATGCGTATGTTTCATGCAGATGTGAATAGGTTTGTCAGTTGAATGAAAGAGCCTATGATATCAGCAGAGTTAAATGTTATAAACAAGTGTCTTAATAATAAATAAAGCATAAGGCTTTTCGCCTTTCTGTTTCTAAATATTGAGAGCTCTTCCTTTTCCAAACCCTCTGTTTTTCCTTTTGCTAAAGCCTTTATCATGCACATGGGGAGAAGTAGTGAAGCCGAGAGGACTGGGGAGTTGTTTTTTACTGACTGTAACATAATTTGATGGGCCTTTTTAAAACAGCAGATGTGAAAATTTTGAAGTTTGAGGAAGCAGTCCTCGTCTGCAAGGCCCCACAGTCAGTCACCCGTACCAGGAGTGTCTTGAGGCTGCCCTGTTCATGCCTGCAGCAGGTTCATGCTCGCCTATAAGGAGTTTGGCCTCACGTGCGTAAAATTCAGAGGGTTACTCATGAGGGAATGACAGATTGCAGCTTCTACTGCCAGTGAGACAAAGGTACAAAAGTAAGTGATAGGGCAACTCTGAGTAGAGTCTGAAGTCACCCTTTAGTGCAGCTTAAGTGCAACTCGAGTCCAAGTCTCAAACTTGTGTCCCCATCCCTGATGCACAATAAATACTAGTTTACCTTTTTCTGATTGTCATATTTGTACTAGCATCTGTGATGCTCATGCTTTACAATACAAACCTTGCTGATTTTAAAATCCAAAGAAAAAAGATCCCACTCTGACCAAACCAATAGATGCCATAGTTGTGTTCTGATTGTGATTTATCTAACCTAATTTCTGAAACAGGATACAACAGCAGATTAAACATGTAGTCACCTGTGATTGTTGCAGCCCCATTGATTCTTTAACAAGCGAGCAGTCTGTCTGATGCGTCTTTTTTTTTTAATGAGGACACTACAATAAGAATTACACTCTGTAAGGTGTAATTACTGAACAATAAATCACTGTTTTTTTCATGGATAAATTTCACATAATAAGGGATTTAAAGCCTTTGTTAGGTGACAATGCCTTCCTGGTCAGCACCAGGAAGGCCTACCATTCTTTGATAACTTGCAAGACTGTGGAACTGGTGGTTTAATTTTCATAATGAGCGGATTTTTAGTAAGTTTCATAAATCACTAATTTCATTACCTTGGGGTAACTGTGCTGTTGTCATTTTAAATGATTTCAGTCGTCAGTTGTTAAGTGTTAAGTGCTTTCTCACTGTGATTGTTTCGAGTGTTCTATTGTGTGAGCATCCACTCTTGACTGAGTTTGTTTTGATGTATGTAAGCACAGCATGGAAACTGTTTCAGAACAAAACAAGCCAATTTTTCTTTAAAGATATGGTCTCACTTTCCTCCAAATCTAACCCAGGAACAGCTTGTTGGCAGAAGAGAAGAGGTCTCTTTCTGGGTCACTCAGCAGTGAATACTGTGCTGCTGAAGCAGTTTGCTGAGATTTAATTGTTGTGGTCTTGTAAGCGTGCTATTTGTGTCATTTACAAGTTTTTAAGTCCTTCGTTGTTCAGATTAATAAAGACAATTGATGAATAAAAGCCACTTGTAGTGCTGCTGGTTAGTTTTATATAGTCTACTGTAAGCCAATATTAATTTTGATAGTAAGGTAAATGTCTGTCATATTTAATTTGCTGTTTGCATTATTTAGTGCATATGCACAGCAAATCTCTTAGATACATGTTTCTTTACTTGCCTTTCAAGGGCATAAGCTGTTCAGATGAAAATATTCAGGCTGTATTAATTCTCCAGTAAAACACGATGTTGTGGAAACTATGAAAGCACTAAAGAGATGGTCTAAGATGATCCTCTTGACCTCTTCTACAGTAAACAGTTTGCAGAAGGTTACTGAATTCTGTACTTACTTCAGTGGAGGCTACACAAATGAATGTGTATTCACATTTACGCAGGTCAGATTTTTGACCTTAGATAATGACACATTAGTCCTATTCTGCAGATTGTGTTACTCTGCAGTATGTCTTTGAAACAAACAAAAAAAAACTCAACAATGTGTCAGATTTCCATACAATTTTAAATACAGTAGATACTGCGCCCTTAATGTTTATAATCTTAGTGACAGAAACATCACTGTATCTTTGAATATCTAGATTCACTCAAAAAAGTCTTGATGGGGGTAAGATAACATGCACTTTGTGACATTATCATACCATTTTCACTCTTTTGTAGTTTCTTGTGGCTATTTCCATTCAGGAGTGGCACAGTAGCACAGCAAGTAGTACATGTGCCTCACAGTCAGAAGGTCAGGGCCTTTCTGTGTTGAGTTTGCATGTTCTCCCGATGCATGGTTTGGTTCTCTCTGGGCATTCCGGTTTCCTCCTTCACACCAAAAAGCATGCTTGCTAAGTTAATTGGTGACTCTGAATTGCCCTTAGGTGTGGGTGAGTGTGTAAATGGTTGTCCGTCTCTTTGGGGCCAGGCAATTTGCTGGCATATGGTTCAAAGTGTACCCTGCCTCTCGCCCAATGGCAGCTGGGATAGGCTCCAGTCCCTGAAACCCTCAAAGAGCTAAACAGTATAAACTAGAAAAGCAACCAGAGAGCACAGACCTCTGCCAAGATACAATTCTGGAACACCACGCTTTCCGATAAGACTCTCTGCTCATGTCTGTCCATGTGGAGAAGTCTTCTGCTGGCATTGCAAGGGAAGCAGGGTAATGTCGTGACATAGGCTTGAAAAACATTGACCTGAGGTTGCAAATAAAGTACAATTCCCATAATGACGTAAAGGGGGCGGAAGCCTCACAGCAGCCGAGGAGAAATGAATGGGATTTGCCAGTATAAACTTCAATGTTTTCAGTTTTGACCTTATGACAAAATTGAACGTGTTATTCTTTTGTCTTGTCTTATGCAAATTGTGTTGATCAAAGAAAATAACTAGTAGCAATAGGCTCACTAGCTCAAAGAAGGGAACATAAAGCTGGTAACTGTGATGATGGAGTGCACAGATGGGAAGGCCTGTTGGGAAAAAGGAGACATTGGCTATGTTTATATGCAGTCTATATTCGGGTTAAGGTCAATATTTCGGTTTCTGAAACATTCAGAATAACCCGGTTTACATGCATGAGCAAACAAGGTAATTCCTCTATACATGGTATCCCGTTCAAAACACAGATGCACGGACAACATCCCGACGCACGGAGAACATCATGATGCAATGCACGTCATTTCCACTTCTTCTTCCCGTATCCAATAGCAACGAGAACAACAGCAGCAGCAGCATGGCGGATAATGAACGGCCTGGAGCAGGTACCAGTCAGCTTTGTTTGCACATTGGTGCTGGTACTGACCCACCACCAGTACTTGACACTATTCTTTGTCAATTTGTTCATTGATGGAAGACGAGAACATGAAGAAATAGGAAATTGAGCTGGAGCTGTGCCATCTTACAACAAGTACTTTCTGTACTCAAAAGACCAAGATTCCTGTGAAAAGAACATGGGCAGAACATAAATTAATGTTCCTTTTGATGGGGATATCCCGATAGGCATATACATGACCAAATATTTGGGTTAGAAAAGGAGAAACCCAGGGGTTATTTTGGGGTTTTTAAAAACCGGAATATCAGCATATTCTGGTTTCTCAAAAGGGTTTTTGGCGTTTACATGGCTGTGCGCAACCGGGTTATTGCTAATATTCCGGTTATGAAAGGGTTAATGGCTGCATGTAAACGGAGCCATTGTTGGACTTGTGGAGGTAGCAAACAGGGCAAAACAACAGGCAGAATTCATTGAGTACTGGGGCATCAGTGAGCATGCCATTCTATGGTTGTGGTTAGCCTACATGCTAACCATAGGCTTGAGCTTACTTTTTGGAACCACCATTCGTATTCTATGTTATATGTTCTGTTGATCTGAATAGCCAATAACAAATGATACAAACAGAATGGTCCTTCAGTATCCCTCCAAGTTCTTCTATTTAAAGGTTCTGCCATTCATAAACAAGGTTGATGAGGTTTCGCTGAAATGGCCATTGAATACATCTAATGGATGTGTGAAATAATCAATCTAAATAATCTTATAAAACAGGTTGAACATAAATGGTAAAAGGACCTGGACTTATCTAGTCTTTCTGACCAACAAACACACGCTGTCCATGGCATTATTCACCATTGTAAGGGATCAGAGAAAACACTGGCCTGTTTCAAAACACCATACACTGATCATCTGTCTGAGCTGATCTGACGTTTCAATTGTTCACAGACATTTTATTACTTAATACCTCTGAATTTTATCCTTCTACCTTAAGACAGTTAAGTGTTCTCTTGTGTCTTGACCTAAAAGAAGAAAAATCCTTATTGGAGTTACTTGCTGTACTATAGTCCTTCTGTCTGGATTGGACAAGCAACATCTGGGTGCTGGGTTGGTGGAGTTGTAAGCAACCAGGCACAACCCTGTATACATACTTCTGCCGGCCCGGGTTCAAATCCAGTCTGTGGCCAGTTTGCAGAGTGTCTTCCCCTACTCTCTCACCCCCCTTCACAAGCCTATCCACTGTCACTCTCTCCTATCAATAAAGGCACAATATGCCCAAAAAGTAATTATAAAAAAAAAAAAAAAAAGAACAAGCAACCTCTCACTCATTGATTAGTCAACCTCTCTACCTCTGTGGGCCAACCTGACTCACTTCACAGTGAATGATGACAAAGGAACAAAGGAGGGAGACCTTGATTGCTGATGAGGATTGTAAACACATTTATTAAAAACCCCCATTGATTATTGCCACACAGGTTCTGCAGGTAGTGTAGGCGTGTAAGCTGTAGATGCTGCAGTGTTTTTGCATCTCAGTGAGATAGCAGCAGTGATGCGGGAATAGAACAACAGCAATCTCCAGTTCTATTCTAGGTGAACGAACAGAGAAACAGATGATTTGAGGAAGGAAGGAGCAGGAACAAAGTGAGCGAGGGTGAACAGGGAAAGAAAGGAAGACAGAGCGACAAGGGTGGATATCGCCCAGTGCTCTTTAATAACTAGGGCAGCGGAGGTTCAGGAACTAGACATGGGCAGCCCAGTGGACACTAGAGGGAGGGCAATGGGGTCAGCCGACACAGAGGAAAAAGACGAACAGCATCGCATTCACAGGAGATTGATGTGTTTCCCAGCAATCTACAAGCCCATAAAAAAGGGCACGGACTGTGGCCAAGCTTAAAAACCAACCAGGGAATTGGTAGACAAAAGTTCATCTGACACTGTCATAACACTGCAGCGTGACAACATAACCTAACAATAGCAACAGCCTCACAGGTGGAGAGGCTTTTGTAAAATAGCTTCAAAGTCTATCTGATTTACAGTAAATTTGTAAATTCTCTAACCCTGACATTCTTCGTTCTTTTTACAGCTGATCACTACAGGGTTTGAAAAGAATAAAAACATCTATAACCCTTTCATTTCCTTGGAATAGGCCATGTTAAGCTCATATTGGCTTGTTTGCATGGTTCCTCCTCTACAGTTAAATTGCACGTTATTCCTGCTCTGTCATTTCCTCACCAAGCAATTTTGAGCTGTCAGCTCTATAAGCTACAATCAAAAGTATTACCCTAACCTCTGTTTATCTTTCCATGGAGCCTTATGGAACACTAAAATCAAACTTAGTGCTGCAAACTCTAATGCATTTTGATACACGCATTTGTCTCCTTTCACCTCTTACCTCCACGCTTCATCCCGTTTCTCACACCATCAAATCTAAAGCAAGGAAAAAATATAATATGAGACTTTAAAGATGGCTGCATGTTTCTGCAAAGGACTATTCTCCCTTTGACACAATCATACTGCTGACAAATACATAGCCTTTATGGTTTGTCTCTGATGTGCCAGAATGTGAAATTAAATAAGCCTCTTTCAACAACAAGGCACAGCTGATCCTATTCTCGTCTCATATGCTGTTTACTTCTTTGAATATGAGACTGAGGCAGCATTTGTGTACTGTATGTGCCAACATAGATATACATAAATGGACACACAAGTACAGCATGATGCTTTTAAAGTGCAAAAATAGTATAACTTTAGAAGACCAATGATTTTTTTTTTTTCAAAACACCATGATTTGCATTGAGCTGTCCTTTTTAAAATCTGGATTATTATTAGTTTAAGGTCATGATAAAGAGAGGAGGAGGTTTTCATATAAAGTGATCTACACTGACTTAATGGAGGACAGAAAAGGAGAAATAGTTTTCAAAATCTTCATTATCTTTTCTCACTGATGCAGGAAGAATAGTCATGTTGTTTAGAATTAGTCTGGCTTTAACAAGGATGAATGTTGGGTACCTGTCCTTCTAAAAGTGTGAGCCTTGTGCACACTTTCCCAAAATTCCCAAAACACTTTGTGTACCCACTTTTCTTTAGGATATACTTTGTTACTCCCACACACTTGAAAAATTGGCTAGCGCTGCCAAACAGAAAGGTGCCTTTCTTACAAGAGTACCCATCTGCAGGGGACCGGGCGCCGCCATATCTGCAGCACATACTGGAAGTGCACACTGGAAATTGGCCTTCTTCGTCTATTTTATTACTTATTCAGCGCTACAACAACACGCAGGAACTTGGGCACCCCCAGAGCCATGGAAAGAAGAACTCCAAAGCAGAAGTTGGTCTCATTTGTGAAAATTATTCAATGCTCCAAAACAGAATATATATTTATTTTTAGTTTGCAGTTACATATTTTTCATAACTCGTAACTTTATAATTAACTATATTGAATTATTTACATTATAAATTATATACAATATTTTGTATATTTTTGTATCTATAATAATTTTAATAGGTATAGTTATTTTAACAATTTTATACATTCTGTATAAAATCCTGAAAACTTGAAGTGCTAACATCTAATGGCCCAAACATTAGTAATTAGAAGCCTAAAATAATTACGTAATCAAGTGATTATGTTAATGTTTCAAATAATAAATAACATTACAGTTATTAAACTCTGTGAATACAATGTGTGTGTGTGTGTGTGGGGTGTGTGTGTGTGTGTGTGTGTGTGTGTGTGTGTGTGTGTGTTTATGCACGAAGCCTGCCCACCAGAGGATGCCTTCATTAAACACAGTACGGACTCCCCACATAGTGTTTACTAAAAAGCATAGTAGAGAAGCTCAGCTCAAAGACTTAAATCCTGCTGGTTGTTTCCTCACACTCCAGGGATCTTCTGAGATGAGAGAGGGAAATCATGAGCAGTACAGTGGCCCCAGACAAGTGTGACTCCTACAGAACAGGGAGTTCCTGGGTCTAGAGATGTGTTCATTTTAATATAACTATTAAATGAATGTAATAATTAGACTTTACTATTTTCAGATTGTCTTTTATGTATGATTTGATGATTTCTCACATTTGATGATTTTTATGAATGATTGTATTTTATGTAGAATACAGATAAACACAACAGTACACCGTCATACTGGTAACATTAAGAACTTGACTTTGACTTCTCTTTTTTGTGACATTTTAATTGTTGAACACACAAAGAAAAGAACAAGGGAAAGTATGTAGCCCTGCAGGAAGCCCTAAAATATGTTGCCAGTGGCTGGGGTAACTTCTGCGCTCAGCCTGGTTATACCTTGTTCCTCCAGGATTTTGATCAAAATCTGAAAAACAGTTAAATTTATTCAGAGCCGAATAAGTAATAATATACACAAATAATACCAACTTCTGGTTTGTACTTCTTCTTTCCACGGCTCTGGGGGTGCCCAAGTTCCTGCGTGGCATTGTAGTACCGAATTAGTAAAAAAAATACACGAAGAAGACCAACTTCCGGTGTGCACTTCCAGTATGCACTGCAGATATGGCGGCGCCCGATACCCTGAAGATGGGTGCCTCTCCACTTCCTTCTCTTTCTTTCATCTTAGTCCCTCCCATTACAGATTCATGGAGAGATGCAAGAAAATGAGACAGAGGAGAGAGGAAAGAGGGGATATGTCTTTGAGAGACAGAAGACGTCCCCTCATTTGAAGCGTCAAATGAGGTGACGTCTTTGTGATAATAGTGACAGTTGATCCGACAGTCATGTTCAAACAGCTGATTGAAATGCAAACTCTGTTGATTTTAATTAAATCCAGATTTCAATGATTTTTTCTCTCTTAAATTCATCTTAAATTAATTAATGATTGTGTTTGGATTCACTGATGGTATTGATAACATTTATTGATTGTAAATTCTTTTATAATCACAGGTGCTGTTAGGATGTATATTCAACCCTGGATATTATGCACTTGGTTTTAAGTTTCATTTAAACCTACATTTTATTATGATCATCCTTATGATAAACTATTTAATAGGGTGTTTTTAGTGTTTCCAAATGAAGACATACTTTACTTTACTTAGACTTAAATTCAATTCTTTAGGATATAAACAAAAAACGTACAGTATTGCCGATGAAATATTTGTTTATTGTAAATTGTGCTCCTTTGCCCCTCCAATTGTGATCTAAATAAGTGACAGTCATCAGTGATTCAGAAATAATGTTATATGCAAAACTCTGTCTTGATTTTGTGAGAATTATTAATTAATAAAATTTTTGTTAAACACACTCATATTTATGTGTTTTTATCACGCACCAACTATGATATCCAGTGATGGAGGGGTCTTACAGTCAAAACTCTTCCACAGATAAAGCTCATATCCTTGGTTAAAACCAGGCAGCAACCTCGGGGCAAAAAATGAATGTCTATGGGGAAGTGTCAAAAGCTGTAGTACACTGAGTGATCACTTGAGGCTGGCTGCAGACACCTAAGTAATTGTATGTGAGGAAAATATATTTTTAATGCCTTAATATATATATTTATGGCTTCAGTCTATATATACAATACATATATATGCTGAGGAGGCTTAATTTTATAATATCCACCATTTTTCTTTTGTTGGGGATTTTTATAGAGGATTTACAGTTTTGGAAATGCGGCTTCAATATTAGTCAGACAACCTTATGTCCCGCTTCTGCACAGCCTCTCTGTCTCTAAGCAGATAGAGCTAAAATTCGCTTGAGATGACGTGCAGTATGGCAGAGTCCATTAGAGGGCATCAACAGCATCCAAAAACTGCTATGTTATTCAAGCGACTGACGTCGCATAGCTTCGTCCAATTCTTTTCCAGTCAATGGTTATAGCTCCTCAGAGATCCCTCCTCTCTCCTGTCTCCTCGATGTGCAAATACAGTCCTCCGAGAGGATCCTCAACGTGGCATGGTGGAACCAGCTTCCTAGCTGACCGAGGAGCTGGGAGAGAGGAGACTGCAAATAAGGGAAGTGAGACTCACAGGGGGTACTTAAAATGGGAAAACTGGCCTTTTTTAACATAAGTGATTGTGAGAATACTTTAGCAGTCATCAAAATCAGGATAAATGAACAAGATTTTACTCAAAATATGACCACTTTAAAGTCCAGGAAGTTTCATCTGCCTTATTTTTCTTCTTCTTCTTCTTCTTCTTCTTCTTTAGTCTTTCTCTCTCTCTTTTTTTTTTACAAAAAGTGAAGGAAGCAAACAAGTACCCAATCTATATTGACTTGAAAAGAACAAGCACAACATACATAATCCTCCCCAACCCACACAATGGCAAATAGAGTGGTGAAGGAATGAGTCAAAAACACGGGAGTAAGTTAGCATTTAGCATCTCCTTGTTTTACAGACCCCCAAAGTAAATTGGGTGAGTGCCTGAAATAAAGTTTGTGGTGAATAAATGCACATGCTTAAATTGTTGTTGTGTGTTTAAAACAATGGTTGCTAACAAACTGCTAACAAGGACTAAAAAATGTCCGAGGACCTGACAGCAAGCATTTCTGATTGATTTTTAACAATCAGTTATTCATAGACAGTCGTGAGGACCAGCTTGATCAGCTCAATTGATTATGAAGAAACTCTCAAACAACAGGCAACAGTAAAGGTGCATAAACACCGGACGCGACTTTGCGACCTTGGTGACCACTCTCCATGTAAAGTCGATGTACAGCCGTGACGGCGCTGGCCAAACCTTCCGGGGCGCAATGGACGAATTCTGGGTGACCTGGTCGCTCCTCGCTTAGTTGCCAAAGTTGAAAAAGTTGATCTTTTCAGGTGATGTAGCGTGTGGGTGTGCGGCAACAGCCAACCAGCCTTGTGTGGGTGTGTGACTGTACCCGTGACAGACAGTTTTCATTCCTGTTCACAGAGTGACAATCCACCTAGACGGGACCACAGAGAACTCACAGAAGATGCTGCAGGGCCAGCAGCTGCAGTGTTTTGTGGTTGGTAGGTGAGTGAAAAGGATACAGTTGGAATATGTCAGCTAATATATCCTATTATATGATATATGATATGATTGCGGTGAAACTCGAGCAGGCGTGATGTCACTGAGCGACAGCGGCAGGCGACGGTCACCAAAATGAGGTATTTATGGACACGCGACGTGACTTCAGTGGGCGACATGATTTCAGTTGCAAAGTAGCATTCAGTGTGAACGCAGCTTTAGACTTTGTACTTTGGAAATGTTGTAGTTGCTTTTAAATTGAACAACCATGTTGTACTTTGATAGTAGCTTACTATTAGCTTTTCATTCTCACCAATTATGTTTCAGCCTTAAACATCATGAAAAGTAGGTTCATTGAGATCACAAAACGCAGAATGTGTAAGTTACATATTTTTTGTTCTCCATAGGCTTTATCATCAGCAATGACTCAAAACAAGGTAAAAAAGTCCTAAAGGCTTTTAGTGGGCTTGCAGACGGGGGAACTGGTGCGGTGTTAACTTTTGTGTTGGCCTATGAAATTACTTCATTCCTGCAAAACTCTTTTATAAAAATATTGATCCACACGCTGGTGCAAATCATTATAAAGCATTTATCCCATAAGATAAATGCAATATCATGTATTAAAAAATATAAAAAAAAAAATAAAATACAAAACAACAACCAAAAAACAGCATTGGTGTAACTGAAATATTGGATCCTAAATCACATCTTGTACATTTTCTTTAAATCTAGTACTATAAGTTATTCACTGGGTAACTTCTTAGTACTGCCAAGATCAATAGAATCAATTGAGTAGCTTGGACTTTATTGAAAGTTGGTTTCTAAGGATTTGAAAAGGGAACATTTGGAAATTTTCATACTGTGAAGACCTTCAAAAACATAAAATAGTTGGCATAGAAATACGAAATTGTGACCACACTGAATCAAATCTGACCGCAACCTTACTTTTGAGCCCTCACTTATTAAAGCCATATATCAGGACTACAGAGAAAAGGTGATTAACTCTCAAAGACTTCATCTTCAAAGAGCTTTAGCTGGCTCTTTGACGCATACCTGTGTGCAGAATGTTACAAAAGCCAGGGTAATTTTTCTCTATTTCAAAGCCCTATTTCTGATGACACCCCAAGTACACACTATAACCTCCCCAAGGACGGCACATTTGCATACAAGTCCGGCCCTGACTACACCACAGCACGTGCTTTTATAATAACTCAAGCTATGCCAAAATGTCTCTATTGGATTTTAAGGCCCAAAGTATCTCACACCAGGTCCTTACCGTCCCCTTCACAAAGCCATTGTATTGTCTTGTGCCAAAACATCAAAGAGCATTTTGAATGGTGGCGCCTTGTTTCAGAGCGGCGAGGATGGTTGCATGAGCATCTTCAAAGGAGGACAAGTTTCATTAATCACTGTGGCGTCTGTGTCAACACTGCAAGGAAGTGAAAGGAAGACATTTAAATCCTAACAGTGATGAGTGAAGTGTAGTCCTTTTAAGCTTTGATTATGCAATGTTTACAGGAAAAGATGTAAATCCCCCTCCAAAAAAAGGTTACGAGACCCAGATTTCTGAGGGGAATTAGTGTGATTCACTCGACTTTTTAATTCCTGATAAATAAAAGTGAGTTATTCAGCATTGTGCTCTCAAGAGGCATTTTCATCTTGCAGCATTGATGCTCACACACCTGTCCGCTCTCAGGAAAGAGTGCATTTTGAACCCAGTCTGAGCTGCAGCGTTATCCCCATGATGCTTTCTTCATGCTCCAACTGCCGTGACAACCCGGTAGAAGCTGATAGACATCTTTGATTCAACACTGCCTCTAGTGGACAAAGAGGGTACATCCACAGATATGACAACACCTGCAGTAGAGTCCAGAGCAGATGCTGTAGTGAAAAAAATCCTCCATATCTCCTGCACACCTCTGGATGCCCGTACTGAGCAGCTCTCATACAGGAGGGTTCAACTCTTATCCGGGTAATGTGCTTAATCAATTAGATGTCCTCGTCCCCGGAGGGTATTCACATTAACTTGAGTATAGGTTTTCACTTAGAGTGGATCAGTGATCTCGGCAGTGGCTTCCCCCTCCAGACTTCTTTCATTATCTAAAATGAGAGCAGATTGAAAGGGGGGCACAAAGGTGGGGGCAGGTCACTAGAAGGGAGATATGCATAAGCGGGGTCACATTCTTGTCTCCTGAAAACACCTCTGCGCTGAGGTCTCAATCCAATAATATTATCCATCACCATCAGCTCTTGACTGATGAAGAGAAATGACATAAGCAGTCTTTGAAGAAGGATGTTAGGGGTAATGCATCATGGACTAATCTGTTAGAGTGTCCTATCATCACCTAATCTGTTTCAATGTAAACAGAAAGGGTATATTTAAATGGTCTATTGAACTCATTCTTCATTGTGGACTCATTTAAAGTTTACCTGTAAATTAACACTGCATGTGGGTGGGCCAGTTAACCTTTGAATTATGAGATGAATCGATGTTATTCACTGTTTTTTCTCTAAAGACTGCCCTCAGTTATTGGCTGGGTCTCATATTACAGCCTGGTTTGTGGGCTGGTCTCCCTATTATGGGTTAATATGCTGATTCCATTACATCTTTATTTAACTAGTGCAGCTTTTTAGTCATTTCAATGACAACCTTGTTCCAAAGAGGTCATGTTATTCTTTTTTTGGGGGGGTTATATGCCCGTTACTGTGTTTAACATTTCTCTTTTGCATGACCGAGTACCTCTACATTGCTGACAACAAAGTCCACGGCATTGAGACCTCTCCATCCCCTCCTTTGAACAGTGCCGGTGGCTGCCTGAGATGGCTGATCCCCCCCCCACTGTAAAGACATACCACTGTGACATCTGTTGTCGCGTGAGTAATTCAAGCCAAAAGGCCCAGAGAGGTAAGCCAGGTGTTGTATAGAACTTAAAGAGCCATTGAAAATAACTCTGAATTGTGCTGAATTGGCCAGTAACCACAGAATAGAATGCTTAACTAATCAGAACAGACTGAGCCCAGGTAGAAAAGGGGAAATTAAAGGGATAGCTCTGCTTTTTTGAAGTGGGGTTGCTCAAGGTCTATGGCACTTGTAAATACGATTGCCACTAAAGCAATTTTTGGCCTTTGTTCCCAAGGAGAGATAGCTGGGTTCGGATGCAAGGCTATATACAGCGTTCAGTGGAGCTACCAAAAGTCTTGTAATTACCTCACTTTTAGGTTAAAACTGCTCTGAAACAATTTTGGCTTTTTTGAACAATACAGCAAAATTCTTAACAGCATTTCACTTGTCTTTGACTAAGCCCCTGTGTAAGAACTATTTTGTGTTGTGATTTAGGGTTTTATGTTCATTTACTCACACTCATTCACTCTCACTTTCAGTCACTGGTGGTTGAAATTTCTATTGAAGTCGGTCATCATTGTCAGCAAACGTGTCCAAATGATGTCATACCAGCTTACACCCCAATGACAAAGCAATGGGAGCAGTTTGGGGTTAAGCGTCTTGCCCAAGGACACATTGACTTGTGATAGCTGCTGCTGGTCTTCGGCCTTTGACCTTTAAAATTGGGGTGCAGCAACTCTTCAAACCAAGCCACCAATGTCCCTGAAAGTCAACACTGTGAATTTTTAAATGATTTAAAGGACAGGGAAAAATACTTTTAAGCAAGGATGGGCAGGCACTCATGTTTGTCTCCCAGTTTAATATCACTATTATGTCTCTTATATATTATTTCAGAACCACTGCATTCATTGACTGTTGCAGCGTCAAGCTTCAATGGAACAAATCAAGTTTCTTTAAAGCTATCATATCAACAAATCTGGTTTAAAGACACAGAAAATAATAAATTAGAAGACAAATGATTGATCCGCAAAATGCTTTACACAAGCATGACGAGTTAACGATGTTCTTAAAGTTGTTTTGGTTTGAGTCAATTAAAAAATCCTCTTACTGACACAAGAGGCTGTCTGATCAAATATAAAATCATGACAGCATGAGCCGGTACTAAACTCTCTGACTTGATAGAGGAAAGTGTGGGAATCTTTTCTTGATAATTAAAAAAAACACTATTTGTAAGGTGATTTGCAAATATTAAAATGAGACTTTAATACCAATGAATGGAGTAAACTTAGGAAGAAACAATATGGTATTTTGTCATCATTTTGATATTATTTAGTCACTTAACTTCCCCAGATAATGTACCTTTTTTGTTGTAATATTACTCAGGTAATGTACAGTAGTGATGACATTTGTTTCAAACTAAAATATGAACAATAATTATATCAGCCAGACAGACTTAGACACAAAGGCCATTCTCCAAGAGCCCAAACCCCAGGCTACTTAACCTTCAAGTCTTACAAGCTATAACTCATATTCCATTATTTATATTTCATATAAAAGTAAAAAGTCTGGTATCAGTCTGATGGTTTGTATTCTTTTTAGCTCTCTGCTAAATCTCCTGCTTACTCCAAGTGTTCCTGATGTGGCTGGTGCCTTGACATCCCTGTCATTATTGAAGCATGATTGATGAGGTCTTTAAATCTTCCTTGAACTTGTCTGTTTTGTCTTTGTCATGCTTTATTTGTTTGAATCCATTTTTTATTATCGGTGGTTGTGAAAATGAAGAATAGACCTGAGGACAATGTCTGGCTGACACAGAGGAGAGAGGAGGATGAGTGTCCTGAAAAAGGATGACTGCAACAGACCAGAGACGGAGAGCGAGGCCAGGCACGCAGACTTCACAGAGAGAGCACTGAATAGAATATTGTGCTGGAGAGAAAGGACAGATTTGTATGGATGAGACTGAATGTGGGGAATTATGGGCGGTTTTGAATAGATTCCTCTGAACCAAGACTGCAGTGGGGGAGGATGGAGGAGCTGCAATGATTTGATTTTTTTTGGACTCTGACTGAGTACTGTGGATGTCTGAGTCACCCCTCTATATTCTTTAACGGGGGTGGCAGCACTAGTTTTAAAAGTTACATGTTACATTACTGTGATGCATACTGTGAAAGGGTCAAAGTATGTTTACTGTTAAACTAATGTGTGTTGGTAATGAATAAGACACAGGCAACTTTGCCATCAGTCTAGTACACAGCACACAAACTATCTCGGCAACCCAAAAACAAAATAACAAATGTGATTACCTTGACAGCCTGTGATACACCTTCAGTCTAAAAACTGGGCAAAGGCATACAGTGTTAACCACAGGCTGTTTACAGAAGTGTGTGCCTCACTGCTGTTTCAACAACAATATGATAGCTTCTAATCTTACATTTCATGATGATGTTCTCGTCCCTTGGTGCAAAAATCCAACATAATAGGCAACATGTAAAGCTACCTTCTCTGTCATGTTGTTAGCTGATTTAAAACTGACACAGCTGTGTTTACCTTCCATATTTGTGCTACATGGCAATAAGTTGCAGGTGTCTGTGGATTTTCTATTCACTTTTCTTTTTCTGTCTTCTTTTTTTCACTTATTTTGTCCCTGTAGAAATAAAGAAAGGCTGGAATAGGGCTGCTTTTTGGGAGCAACTCTCTCTTATGAAAAAAGGTAAGTGTAACTGGATTATTCATCTATCAAATCTAATGTGTTATGTTACTGTTTAAAACAAAATAAGTAATATTAGTACTCTTTTGATACTCAAAGTTTAGGTTAAACACTCAATGAGACCTTAATATGTATAGCATTGTTAGAGAAGAGGGATTATAGAGGGAGTCATGTTCATGAATTAAACCATGTTTAGGTCCATTTACAAAAAGATTCCATCATCAAAAATTACTGTTCAACAGTGGCTGTTCCTGCTGCATTCTTGCACTTTTTGCAGTTAGCAAGAGCATACTGGACAAATTTACCAGTGTTCTTTCTTTTCTCCATGTGTCCTTAGCTTTAACACCCCTCCCATAAAAGAAAAAATCCCATCTTCCCTTCTTGATTGCTCGACCTTTCAGAAATTATCCAGCTTCTAAATATCTAGGCAACAATGTGGTTTGTTTGCATCTGTAATCATTGTGCATGCAGAGCTTTCTGTGCTCCCACTGGTCAAGTATCTTAAGTGACAGAGCCAATCGTAAGAGGCAGAACAAAAATCAGTCATGCTGAACTGGATGATAGGCTTTCTTGAAGCACTGCAGAAGGAGTCTTTACTATCCTGTACTTTGAGACACTACATGAGATGAAACAAATGATTTATGATGTGGATGTGTCCCAAAAGCATACAACTGTCAGTACAGGCAAAATATCTTGTTTATTTGTGAAGTCTGATCCCAGCAAAAGGGGATCCTGGGCTGTGCTCTGGTGTAGCAGGTAGCGCTCTCACCTTGAGCAAAATGGCTCCTTCAACTCCTTAAGTCGGTTGGGGCATTTCTGTTTTTTCGTTAGTTAATTTTCAGTAATTTTTAATCTATTCTTTCTTTTGTCAGTTTCAAGTTATTTCAGTGACCATTGTGGGTTTTCTTTGTTTAACGGAAGGGTACCAACAATTTTGCACAGGTCTGTATACACCACAGTCCATGCCATTTCGGACTCTCCTCTCAGCTCCAGGCAGTTCCACTGCCTCGGCTTCTCTTCATGCACGCTCAGCTTTCAAAACATGTAGGTCCTCCTCCTTATATTCTGGTTCAAATAGGTAAGGTTTTGAATCTGCGTCAGTCCCAAAGAAATCATTCTCGTCCTCTGTCATAAAGTCCGCCATAATCCTTGGTAGCAATCTTCTTCCACATGTTAACAGAGGCTTTGCTTTGTTGACATGCTGAGAAGCACTTCCACCATAACATCACGCAGTCAATAAAAAACACAACAAGCACACAGGATCGTCTAGAGGTTATCTGATGTCTGTAGACAGAGACAGACTAAAGCACTACCCATATACTCCCAGTGTTTGAGCTAAGCTAAGCTAGCGGTTGGCGATCTAAGTCCATCTCTTTCTTGTTACTGGACGCACAGTCAAAAGTCAGAGACTGGGGACTGAGGTAAGACATGAAAACATAAAAAATGTTGGAGTGTTCCTTTAAAGTAGCTCTGGTATCTATTATGATTTTGTTTATAATGTATTTCGTAATGTACATGTTCTGTTTTAAGGTTTCTGTTTTATTTGCGTAGCCCAGGCTAAGTCTCAGGATTGCCTTGTGAGTCAGAAATTAAAGGGCAAGTGGAACAAAAGACTTTTTATTAATGTGTTTTCTTTGAGTATAAGACTCTACACCTTCGTCCTGAATGCAGAAGCTTAAAGTGATGCTTTAGTAAATGGCTTTGGTCATCTAAAATAAATCTTTCTGTGCCTCTCAGTGAGAATATAAGAGTAAGAAAACTTACAATAAGTGGTTGCTGTTCTCTGTGTAGCTTTATATTATGTACAATCTTCACTCAGCACACACCCTGTCTCTCTGTATAAGTTCATTCTTTTAAATTATGCAGTTCTCTACAACTTAGGGTTAAGTTATATCTTAGCTTTCAGTTATCTGCTTTAGTGCTTGACACCTTTGAATTCTGCATAAACAGAACTCATCTTGACTTGGATTTCTTGGAGATCTCTACATAATGGGTTCTGCCCTGAATACAGAGTTTTTCTCTTTTAGACTGATTGCTATTATGATGAGTCAGAAATATTACTTTAATTATATTGTACAAAACTAAATCCTACTCTTCCATAGCAACAATGCACTCTCATTTTTAAGAGTTGTATTGACGTTAAAACCTTGTTAAATCCTTGAAGAGATAGTTTTTCTGTACTGTTTTTGAACACATTAGTGCTAAAAGTGAGACAGTAAGATAATATAAAGAGGTCAGTTATTATGAGAACAAGCCTGCAATCAATTATTTTCAATTATTTTTTGACATCTTGTCATTGGGCTGTTATTGATGACCAACATTTTTTTTGCAAAAATGAGTAAATTAAATGCTTGATCAAGATAAATCACAGGATAAGAAAATTGTACGCAGAACTGATCTATATTTCCAGAGGATGATGCTGAAGATAGTGACCATCTGACAACTGATGCATTAAAACTCATATTCAGTCTGTAGAGGGCAACTGAGGAATGTAAAACTTCTTTAGATTGATAGATAGATAGATAGATAGATTCTCTAGCCCATACGGCTGTGTGTAAATGATGTGTCATTAAGATAGTTCTCTTGGACCGTTGGTATTTTATGTAAGCATTTGTGATTTGAAAGGCTTCATGTTCTATGTGGTGTGAAAGCCCTTTGAGCAGTTACAGGACTAGAAAGCTGCCATAAAACTCCAGGTCTTTTTACCATTTTCATTAACTTGGTTGCTATTTCTGAGTTGCTGTGGAAACAAGATCTTACAATTTACAGACTGACAATGAGGCATTGACACAAACAACACTATCTACACAGTTAAAGAAAATGAATTTAAAAAAAATCCTTGGATTTCTTCTCTGACCTCCTGAAACCTTGCACACAATGTCTTAATGTCCACTCCGTTATGAATTGTATAAATTTATAACCACTTATAGTCAGTTGGCTTGACTTAGTTTGATATGATGAGAAAAGTCGCCCTAAAGAATCACATCCTTAAAGTACGTCTAGTATTAAGTACAAAAAGAGATTTTTTTTGTGGAGCTTTGTACAGAGTTTACTTAAACAGAATTCCTACTTTGAATTTATTGTGAAGATGTAAGTGAGTGTCACTTTGTAATTGTACAGTAAAGAAAAAAGTTGGGCAACATTATTTTTGGTTCCCTGGTACCATTTCCAAACTTCGGTCCAAGTTCTGTGAGACTGGTGAAGACAAAGTTGGTCAAACATTAATTCATCAGTTATTCATGTAGTAGTCATGTAGTGTCTTGTGTAGTCATTCTTAAGAGATCTGTCCTCCTCTATTAAGCAACACCTCGTTTTCTAAATAGCTTTGCCCACCAAATTCCTTATCATAATGCAGAGAACGACTTGTAGCCATAGCTGTGATGCCAATGAACATGAGCCAATGAACATGAACTGAATTACAACCCAATCAGAACAAAGCAACCAAGTTGTGGGTGTGAAAACCACCTTAGATGA
Organism: Cetoscarus ocellatus; assembly: GCA_037902135.1. NCBI lineage: Eukaryota > Metazoa > Chordata > Actinopteri > Labriformes > Labridae > Cetoscarus > Cetoscarus ocellatus. Next base: position 91,694 of record JBAMNC010001079.1, read on the forward strand.
TCTTGCATTCAGTTAAAACAAAAAAATGCCTGCAATTCGTCTATGCACAACACACTAAGTCCCCAGCATCTATAATTCTTCCTGACCTCCTATGATCAGTTCTACGGGCTGTCAAAAACCTCTGATTCCTCTTAAACAGACCTATCAGTGTGACATCATTCCATTGTTTTGCTAGCAGTTCAAGCCAGATGGCTTGGGGTAATAAGCCATGTGCAGAATATAGACTGAAGAGAGAAAAGGGGACCTCACAGAGACATGGGCCACAACAATGTTTCAGATAGTGAAAACAGAGGTTTGCAGGGATACTCGATTAATGAAGCTATCGTATGTTGAACATTAATGATTTCAACAAACTACAGTGGTCATCAAAATTGAATAGATGAGTTCAAATTTAGCCAAAATAGGACCCATTTAAATTAATTTGGAAGCACTCTTGGAACCTTCATTTATCACTGCCATATAGCAACCCTTACAATGTTATCGACAAACCCCACTTCCAATAAAGTTGGGACCTTGTGTAAAAAGTAAAAGATTAAATGAAATGCAAATCCCTTTCAACCTAGATTCAAATGAATCCACAATAAAGACAAGATATTTAATATTCGAACTGATGAATTTTATTGTTTTTCAGGAAACATTTACTCATTCTCAATTTGAAGCCTGCAGCATGTTACAAAAAAGCTAGGACATGAGCATGTTTACCTCTGTGTAACAACACCTAAGGGCTTGGGAACTGAAGACACTAATTGTTGACGCTTTGTTGGTGGTTCAATTTTTGCATGATGACTTAAATTGCTCAACAGTCCAGGGCCTCCATTGTTGTATTTTTCGATTCATAATGTGCCGCACATTTTTAACGGGAGACAGGTCTGGACTACAGGCAGATCAGCTGAGTACCTGGTCAGTCTTAAAGTGTTCAACTATTTGCTCACACAGTTGTTTGGAAAGTGGTAAACCTTGACCCATCCTTGCTTGTGAATGACTGAGTCTTTCAGGGGTGCACCTTTAATACCCAATCATGACACTCACCTATTTCCAATGAACCTGTTCACCTGCTGAAATAAGGTGATATTCGGCATTCCTCAAATTTCACAGTCTTTTGTTGCCCCGTCCCAGCTTTTTTGGAACATGATGCAGGCATCAAATCAAAAATGAGTAAACATTTGCAAAAAAAAGTTTATTAGTTTGAACATTAAATATTATGTTGTTGTATTGAATTCAATAGGTCAAAAAGGATTTACCAATGATATATTTCTGTTTTTATTTACACTTTTCACAATGTTCCAGCTTCATTGGAATTGGGCTTTGCATTCAGTTTGGAGCCACATCATATGAAGTTTTATCTTTTTAACTCGGTTTCTAATTCAAGAGAGCGATTTTTGTTAGTTGGTATGACAATACCAAAAAAATGTGGTGTTATCCCTTTTCACAAACCACTTGTTAAAATCGCATTAAAATAAACAGGTTACCATATTTGTTATAACTGTTTCTTTTTAGAAGAGATGAAGCATTATATCAAAGTTACCAGCTGTACACTTCTTTGCCTCCTACTACCAGAATCTCCTCAGTTGCCTCCATCCTCCAATCCCCTCTCCATCAGCGGCTCTCTGTAGCAGTCTGCTCCCCGTCCAACACTCCATCACAGCAGCATGGAGCCCTGGAGATGTCTCCCTGCTAAGGAGTGATGTAGTGGGCTACGCTAACAGACCCTCTCGGCCACTATTATTAACCAGGCACAGCACTCATTTCTCAGGGCCTACAGAAACACACACACACTAACGCTCACATAAAAAGTCGTGAAAAACACACATCCACAGACACACACTTACTCGGGCACTTCATTCAATTCCTCACTAGAGATAAGCAGACAGTGCATGTTTTCTTATTTTAGAATTAATGTAGCAACAACTACATTTGATTTAACTTTAATTTGGTAGTTGAATTAATGAATTAGCGGTGGTGCATTACACTGATGACAAGACTATTTTTCCTCAGCCCCGCAACTTCAGTGGCCAATGATAAAAGCAGTATTATTACCACAGTATGCAATATTCAAACACAAGATTTGTCATCTAATGAAGAGAATTACATTTCAGACTGCATGTATAATTCATCGCCATCAACCTTAATCCAGCACTCAGAGCTGCAGACACAGACTGCAAATGAAGTGCAGGAGCATACAAGCGCTTTATCTGAATCAATAAAGCACTATAGATTAAAATTCAAATATATCAGATTCTGAGGGCATCTGTGAGGACAAATGTGGAGCCACCAGTATCTGATTTTTCTGAGTGTCTCCACGCCAACAATTCAGTTTTTCTTGCTTCTCTGCCCGTGGTGCATGAAAGATATCAGTTTTATTCGCAGTTGATGTTTTACAGAGTGTGTTTTCTTGCTTGACTGGACTGGTATTCCTTCATTAGTCTATCCCTATCAGCAGGGCTGCCATTCCTCCATGTGAGTGAATAAAAGCCTTTGCCTTCCAGTGGCGTGTATCGAATTCCTTTACCCCCTAGTAGAACTAGTGCTGCTAGCTAGGAAACGGAGTAAATATAACTGCTCCCTCTCTAGCCCACCAAGGCATTGATTTATACATAGCCCTCTGCAGCTGGGAGCTACAAATCTGAGGGGAAGTCAGCTTATTCATAGAACAAAAATATAGTTGTTTTGTACACACACCTCAAAGGATTTGATTCAGTATGGATGAGGGCTGTCAGAGCCGCGCCAAGTAGACACAACTGTACTGTAAGTCTGCAAAACAATGCCAGTCGATGACATCCTCCAAAAATGTGTCTGAGAGTGTCTGCATCATTCTGTCTTTGGAGTCTAGCCCGAGGAATAGAAAAGCTCTGCTCTGTTCCTTGCATTCATGTTAGTGATGGGAACTCAAGCTCTTTTTAGTGAGCTGGATCTTTTGGCTCAGCTCAGTGATGAGAGTTGGCTCTTTTGGTGCCATTGACTTTTAACCTTTGGCCTTTTGGCTCTTATAACATGTTTTTTCCTCTTTGTTTGTTAATTGTACTACAAAAACTCAGAACTAGGTGAGAGTATTTGTCCACTTTCAAGTCAAAAATACCTCATTAGACCTATTCTAAGCCACAATTTCCTGATAGGTCTGAATTAAGATCTTATTTGACGATACAAAGAGTTAAAATAAAGCCTGAGTTGCTTTCAATAAGTAAAATAATGTACCAATGAGACAAGACAAATTTAACTTAGAGGGTGTCTTAAAATGATTTTGATTTTAATTATTATATATTTTTTTATCCAGAACAGATTTTAAACATAAATTCAAGACCCTAACTGAGTCAAACTTTTATGTTTCATTGGTAGATATTTTGTTATTATTTCAAGCAGTTCAATATCTTATTTTTGCCTTTTATTCCTTGTAGTAAGATATTTATCTGGACTTGCTAAGTGAAAGTGGATTAGAATAAGTGTTTTAGATATTTCTGACTTGAAAATAGACAAACAGTGTGATGCAGTGTGATATTTACTTAAACAAAGGAAGTTATAATTAAGGTGGCATTGTCTGTTTGTTTGTTTTTTGTTTATTTGTTTTACAATCTGTCTGTCCATCTGTGAGCAAAACAACTCGAAAAGTTCTATACAGGTTTAAAGGAAATTTTCACAGAATGTTGGCCATTGAAGGACAAAGTGGTTCAGTTTTTGTAGTGATTCAAATCTGGATGCAGATCCTTGAATTTCTCAAATGATTTCTTAACATTGCAGGAAAATGCATTTTTCCACATTTCACAGTTACTCCAAAAGTTTCTAACTGATTTTGATGAAAATTTCAGGAAATGTGGAAAGTACAAAGAATAAGTATTTCTGTGTTTTTGGTCTTTAAAAAAAGAATGGAAATCCAGACATTTTTAATAGGATTTGATAACACTGCAAGATAGGGCAGTTTTCCACTTTTTCTTCAATAACTCCAAATGTCTCAATGGATTTTGATTAAATATTCAGGAAATGCTGATCACTGAACAAGAGAAAACTGATTTGATTTTGGTGGTGCTGCAGGTCCAGGAATTTAAAAAAATGTTAATATGCATTTTTCCACAGTTTTGATAAGAACTCTGCTAAAAATGTCAGAGATGCCTTGGCAGAGGTTTGTACTCTATTATTTTACTGTTTCTAAGATGAGTAGAGTTCGAGTGCATGGGGCACAACAGTAAGTATGGCTGCATCACAGCAAATAGGTTACTGGATTGACTCCCTGATCAGATGGGGCCTGTCTGTGTGGAGTTTGCACGCTATCTCTGTGCATGCATCTTTTTTTGCAGGGACTCTGGGGCCCTTCTTCCAAAAAAATTAAAATCATTCTTGTAGGGTTAACTTCACCTCTAACTATGGATGAGTGAATGAACTTTGGAAAATAAAAACAATTTGTTGGTTATGAAAAGGGGGGTGGGGTCTTTCTAGCTATGCAAAGTACATTTCATTGAATAAACTGATAAATAACCCTTTGAGGTGAATCATCTTGTTTTTGAGGGGTTAAGACACAAAACTTAAAAGACTGATTTACTCATGTGGACCAACAGATGTAAATATATAAAACAAAAGCTACCACAACTCACCTACCACAACCCCCACACAGTGATCCCGTAGGCAAAATACAGCGACACAGTGTAAATAGAAACTATCAATGCCAGCGTTTGTTTATTTGTTTGTTGGCAGGATTACGCAAAAACTACTGGACAGGTTTTGGATTCAGGAGATTTTGGTAATGGCCCAACTTAAAATGATAAGAGTTTGGTGGTGATCCAGATAACCACCATTAGCGAACAATTGTTTTTGCTCAGTATATGTCAAACTAAAAATGATTTCAACATGATTTCAAAATGCTAGTTGTGGGTTTTCAGGGTCAAGGATTCATATTACGATGGTAACTTTATCAAGGAACTATTGCTCATAGGTGTAACAGCAGTATGTGAGGTCCCTTGGCGGAAGTTTGCACTTTCCGAGTGCTTCTAGTTACTTCTGTAAAGGAGGTCATGTCTTTGGTGGCATTTGTCCATTTGTTTGTCCATCTGTGCGCCCTTATGGGAGCAAAATAATTCAAAAAGGTTTCGACAGATTTTCATTAAATTGTAAATTTAAAAAAAAAGTAATTGGAAATATTTGTCATTGCACAACGACAAAGTGATTCAATTTTTGGTTGTGATACAAATCTGAATAAAAAACAAAAACTTTCTAAAGGATTCGTCAACATTCTGAGATATGGCAGTTTTCTACATTTTTGCAAGTAACTAATTTTGATTACATTTTCAGGTAATGTTCTTCATGGTGCAAGGGAGAACTGCTTTAATTTTGGTGGTGATCAATATCCAGATTTGGATCCAAGATTCGCTTTTTAAGGATTTGTTGACGCTGCAAAAAAGGGCAGTTTCTACATTTTTGACATAACTCGCTCGACATTTTTGTTAAAACCTTTGTGGAGGTCTTTGTTAGTCTTCTTGTGTATAACAGGCATAAAACTCCTCTTTGCATGACGCTATAAAGAAATACACAGAGAGCTCTATAATGAGATGGTGCAGTGCAGCTGTGCACCGTTAGGTAGAAAAAAAAAATGAATGAAACAGAGGGGAGCCAGCTTCTGTTGGTCACAAAAATGAGCCTGCTCTTTAAACCAGCTCGTTCGCATCTGTCCTACTAATTCACATTTTGCCATTTTATAAAATGCTGATCCTCTAAGCAGTAATACTCGTCAACGCAATGTTTCTCACAGCAGGAGACCCACCATCTTGCTTGAAGAACAATTACAAAACAAGAAGTGAAGAGGGCTGACTGCAGGGTGTGTATCTCCCACCTTTGTTACATTTAAATAACACAGGAAAACAACAGTGAGCAAGTGTTTGGGAACGCAAAAAAAAAACGAGAAAACAGACAGGGACAGATGGGAGGAAAAGAAGAGCCAACAGATGAGAAAGATTGAAACAGACAGAGAGAGAGAGAGGAGGAGGGTGGAAAGATGACGGGAAAAGTACAAAAGGCCCAGGTCGGGAGTACATTCCTGTGTTGCGAGGGGAACCTTGTCGAGTGAGTCAGTGGCTGTGGTGTCTGGCACAGCATCAGTCCATGTGATCAGACAACGGGCGTCTGGCTCATCACCCAGTCACTTTGTTCCCCCTCTGACAGCCTCAAGGCCTGACTGCATGACTGACTGTTGGTGAGAAAGAGAGACGCAGAGAGGAAGAGGAACAAGAGAACACCTACCACTCTGCTCATCGTCACCGAAGAGGAAATTAGCGATGTGAGGCAATTAAAACTACTGTGAAACACCGGCTAAAATTAGCTCTCCCAGGGGTCAGTGGGGTAAAAGTCGATAGTTCAAAGGATGAGCTCTTCCTTTCTCCTTGTGTACACAAAGACACACAGACACACACAGCAGCAAGATGTATAATGGCTGTCCTGTCCAGTGCTCTGCAGGCCATGATCCCATTGCCCGGATAGAATTCCTAATTGATGTGACAAAGTGCCCTGGAGTGTCCCGTTTCTCCGGAGTGGTTTTCTAAAACGCTAGCTGGACCTCTTCCTCCCCTCTCTCTGTCCTTTTGTGCGCTATTCCTTTCACCATGAAGTGCGGTTTAAAAGGGGTAAAAAAAAAAGGTCCTCTGACATCCGACAATCGGATATTATTATGATCGCTGAATATTGACTGTGGCAACATGGCGGGCAGGAATGAGAGGACAAATCAAACATCAAAAAGCCCAGCTTTAAAGCGATGGTGTTTGCAGAAATGAAAAGCATAGTGGCGCGTCAGCTTTCATCTTGTAAGATAATAGCCCAGTCATCGCTGTTAAGAAGACATGGCTTTAGAGTGCAAACGGAGATGGGTTTGCCTGTGGAAGCTTTTAGGAGCTGTCACTCGGGGAAACATGACAGCATCGCTAAAAATAATATCTGCTTATAAACTCAATGTCAGGGGCTCGGGGCGTGTTAGGTGTCTACTTAAGAGATCGCAGACTAGAAAAACAACATTTGAGCGCATCTGTGCACACGCACACTCGGAAGCACTATCAATCTCAGTGTTACATTTCACTGTCAACGGGCAGCTAAAGCAGAATGACTCAAGCCGACCCATTCTTTGTTTTCTCCTATCTAGATGGATGTTCTTGTTGTGTTTTGTTTCCCATTAATTAAGTGTGGGGGTGCTGGTGTCAGTCACTATTAATTTAGAAGTGGTGATGTGGCCGGCTTTGTTTGTCAGTCTTCTTTTATTACACCACACCATTGTCACTGAAAATCATGATTAATTTGTTGAATTTAATGATGTGCAATTTGGCAACTCCTTTTTTTTTTTTTTTTAAATAAATGCCTGTCAACTTGACAGGGATGGAAATATGAGTATGAAGGTGGATTTAGAGGGAGACTGGTTAAAGATTTACTTATTGAGGTTTGACAGCTAAAATTAATGTGTTACTTACAGATATTAAGAGAATTTCTGTCAATATTTTGGGCAACAGTTTTAATTTTTTGCAGCATTTCTCTTCTGACCAGCATGTGTGTTCACTTATGGTATTGAGGATATGTTCTTTTTTTTTTTTTAGCCTATATTATATCACAACTACACCCAAAATGTCATAAAACCATTTTCTAAAAATTTGTAAAACATGGGCATATGAATTGAATGCAAATTACCAACCATGCACCTCAAATCTGACTGGAGATGGTATAGTAATTGAACAAACTTCTATTTGTTTTTTTTAATGCTGTATTCTCTCTCTGTCTGAAACACACTGTTAGAGCTCCTGCCTCTTTAAGGCTGCTTTCTAAACGTGGTCCCATTTCACTCTGATTGGTTTACAGGTCACTTCTGAGGTTACTGGTCAGTTAAGGAGCAAGCGAATAGGTTTAAACTGACAACCAAACAATGGTAGGACGCCACACTATTTTGATGGACGAGGGGAACAAGACATTTTAGGCAGATGCTGGCACCATGAAAAGGGGGAGAGGGAGGAATCCTGATGCAGCAGAGTTTTTGTCTTGTTCATGGAGGTGCTCTATCATCTGGAGGCAAGACTCACCAAAGGGCAAAATCACTCAAAAAGCAAAATGTGCTCTTTAAGAACTGATGTACAACAGGTTTAAAGGAAAGTTTTCTATAGCAAAAAAGTGTTCTTTGAAACTTTAATAGACTTTAACTCGAATAAAATAACACTTTGAGTTGATTAAGTACAGCTACTCTCACCCTCTTTGCTGTAATGACCTTTTTGAAAAGTCACTGCAAGTGATATAACTAATGACAGCAGGCAACCAAGAAAGTTATGTACTAAGTAACTAATCATAACTTTGATTGGTGATTAAAGTAGTATTATTGTTCTAGAAATGTTAATTACCAAACTCAGTTAGTTACTTCAAAGTGATATTATAACAGTAATGTACTACAGGTAACTAGTTACTGTCCAACACCAAGCAATATCTTCAAAAGCTTTTGGTGATGACCGTAATGACATTCAACTGATATTAAGATATTAGTTATGCTTAAATGGCCACAAATAATCTGAATTAAACCCTGACCAAAATGATAACGACAGGACTAAAATCTCAATTGCGCTTCTGATTTACATTCACATACATATTTACATGTACATGCAATTAACATTACGAGGTCAAAACCCATATCATTGACAAATATGAAAAGATGCTTTAGAAAGGCTAGTCTGCCAAAACAACCACTACTTTGTCCACAGAACAAATACAAGAGATATGAGTGGGCAAAACTCACAAAAATTGGACTTATGATGACTGGAAACAAGTCCTCTGGACCGACAAAAGCAAGTTTGAACTATGTGGTTCAAACCCAAAGTCCGTGTCCGCAGAGTAAATGCTATCACGAAGAATGGACATTACCACTCCATCCTCCAGCATTATGCAGTCCCATCTGGGCTAAGACTCATGGGTCAACAGTTTGTTTTACAGCAGGATAATGGCCCTAAGCATTCTGCCAAGCTCCATCAGGGTTACCTAGACACAAAAGAAGAGGAAGTTGTTCCTCAAAAGATGGTTTGGCTCCCTCAGTTTCCAGACCTCTCTCCAAATTGAGCTTGTGTGGGATGCTTTGGATTGATCAGTCAGAAAAGTGCGTCCCAGCAGTCTCTTATTGATGAACTTAAGAAAGCTTGGAATGCAAAGCCTGGCACGTACCTTAAAAAAGTTGTTGAACGAATGCCTTGTATATGCTTTGCTGTCGTTAAAGCCAGAGGAAGTTACTTTGAAAAAAGCAAAGTCTGAACAAGAAAAGCTCAAAAACCTGACAGCTATAGTAAAAATGTCTTCTGATAAGTTAACCTTTATACAACAATCATGTTCATTTTTTTGCAAAGTATACCAGTGAAACTATGACCTCTTTTTGAATAAATTTGATCTTCCTTCCAAACTTCTTATAGATATATTAATATATATTCGAAGTGCCGTTTGCAGCTAAGGCAGAGGTATGAGGAGGTTGTAGGTCAATGGTCAGGGTATAGCAGTGTTTTTGTCGTTTTTTTACTAGTGAGTGGAAACCCCCGGATTGGATTTCATCAAACTAAGAACATATATTTACTTTGATTTGAAGATAAAGTGACCAGTTTTTTTAGGGTAAAAGTTCAAAGGTCAAGGTTATAGAGTTCTATTATCATCTGTTGTATCATCTTGTAAATGAAGTATGAAAACATGACGTCACAAGAACAGTTTGAGGGATTTTCTTTAAACTTTTCGGAAATGTCTACCATAACAAATTAACAAATAAATTTGATTTTGCAAGTCAAAGGCCAAGGTCATTGAATCTCTTTATCTTTGCTTGTGAACTTGACATTTTGAGAAAATGTTCAGAATGTCAATTGCTTGTGAAGGCAATAAAAAATAGTTTTTGAGTATTTTCTTCAAATTTTTCCACCTTTGGAACAGGAAGCGATAACAGGTACAGTTTTGGAGGGGCATGTTCAAATGTCCCTGGGCCTCATGATTCTTCATTTCCATGGAATTTGGGTCAAGCTTTGCACAAATATCCTCTCTGAGCAAACAATAAATGAATTACATTTGAGAGGTAAAAGGTACGACGCCAAGGTCATTGAGCGTCGGTTGCCAAGTCTGGTAGCACCAGTAATTCATTAGCTTGTGTGATAAAGCCCAGCTCTGGCTGTCACATGATGATGCCTCTTGGGCAAGACACTTGACCCCAAATTTGATCCTACTGAGAAGCCCTCTGAGTTGTCAGCAAGATAAGTCCAAGTCCATGAACCATTTACGTTCAACCCTGTCTTAAGTTTTTTTAGAGTCTCTGCCACAAAACAGCCCTGACCTTTCTTCTTGAAAGTGTTTTGTAGATTTTTTTCACAATTCCAATTAGATTCAAGCACTGATACCTTTATTAGAGGACATCTCACAAGTTTGTATGTCACTGGAACACTCTGTCAGATTAAGAGAGAGGGGATCAGTCAACATTGACCTGAGCCACCCTGCATTGCTGTGTTTGCTCAGAGCAGAAACAGAGTTCTTCTCACTAAAGACAGATAACATCAGCACCTTTAAACCAACACAGCAACATGCAGGCACACTTGCCCAAAAGCACCGCTCTGTTTTGGTTCATGTTTACTTGTGATGTGTGTTGTCCAAAGCGCTGTTTGTTCTCCTCCCCATGCTTGATCAGGTTGGATGGAATCTCCCTCTCCCTGCTCATCGCAGCCACACAGTAGCAGAGGGGGGATACTGATCTGACAGCGCACCATACAGACAGCACTTAAGAGACTCAGGGTAATGGCTGTTCATGGGGCCTGTTAAAAGCCTCCCCTGTTGCTGAGGCTTAGTGTCACTTAGGAGGAGGGTGTGAAGGATGCAGCGCAAACTGAGCAGCCTCTAACGAGATGCCTGCCAACTGTAAACACATGACTCTGTCCAGAGGCATAACAAGGTTGTAATAGCAATCTAAACCCTTAATTGGTTCAATAACCCCGTCTAATAATATGCAATTCTTGTTTAAATGGGATTTGTTAAGAAATTTTAGAACTGTTCTTTATTTTCAACTTGCGAAATTATTTAAATTGTTAATGTCTGGGTAGGTGTAAGCAGCTGGTTTTACATGGTTATGTTAAGTACAGATCTGTAGTCATTATTAAAACAGGACTAAGAGACTTAAGCTGTAGTGGCAGAGTGCTTCCCCACAGTGTGGTTCTGGACTTTAATGGACTTCTCTGCTTACATGCTTTTGAACTCTGCTTGTACTCACTGCTTCTCACTCTCCTATAACAACTGAACTACTCTCTGGTTGTACATACTGTGACCTTGTCAGTAGTCTGCTGCGACTGTCGATCAACCTTCAGCACTTACTTCACTGGATTGTTATCACAACTTTTGAGAACTTCTAAAAAACACCATGTTGAGGCATGTTGTGTAGTGGAAGATTAGAGCACTGTGCAAAGGTTCTACTAGCTAAATGCATAGATAAACTTAATGAATTGGTCAGAAAAGTTTTCACCACCAATTCACAACACTGGTCATCTTGGTTAGTAAAAGCCTCATGCAACTATTATGATAAAACACATATAGTCAATCAGCTTAACTAACATTCATAAGTCAGTCTTACAATGAATGGTGGGCCTGACGTAAGAAAACAGACAGAAGAAAACACAACAACAAATGAAGGAACAAAAACTCAACATCAAATTATAACACAAAAAGAAACATAAAAAGCACACATACAAAAGATCAGAGCAGACAAGGGAACTCAACAAAAAATAGAGTAATAACAAGATGCAAAATACAAAGAAAGCACAGCAATTCAAAAAAGAAAGAAAAGATTAAAAGTGAAATAACATGTAGGACAACACAACTGCCAATTAAAATACACTAAATGAAAAACACAATAACATATTAATAAAACACAAACTAATAAAGGGACTAGAAAGTACTCAGAGAGTGCAAACCTCTGCCAAGGCAGCTGACATATATCTGTTACATCTATAAGCAATAGTTCCTTGATAAAGTTACCATCATAATATGATTCCTTGACCCTGAAAACCCACACCTAACACTAGGAATAATGTTGATATCATTATAAGTTAGACAGTTACTGAGCAAACACAATCGTTCACTAATTGAGGTTATCTGGATCACCACCAAAATCTAATCATTTTTAAGTTGGGCCATTACCAACATCTCTTGGAAATTTCCGCAAAATCCGTCCAGTTGTTTTTGCATAATATTGGTAACAGACAAACAATCAGACAAACAAACAAACAAACATAACCTCCTTGGCAAAGGCAATAACAACCAAAACTAAAAGTGCTCAGAAAGCACAAACTTTTACCAAAGTATTATCAACGCTGCTGGCTGAGTTAATGTCAAAAATGTGGAAAAATTCAGATCACCACTTAAATCTAATAACTTCTTTCTGGTGCCATGATCAACATTCCATGAAAATGTCATCAAAATCCACAACAAACTTATTTAGTTTTTAGCTAAAATGTGGATAACTGCCCTATTCAAAATGGTAACGAATCCTTAAAAAAAAAAAAAAAAAATCCTGGATCTGCATCCATATTTGGGTCACCAGCTAAATCAAATCACTTTGTCCATGTGCGATGACCAGCATTTTCTGAAAATTTCCTCAAAATGCCTTAGTAACTTTTTGAGTTTTCATGCTAACAGTCGAACAGATGCTGGCAAAAACATAACCATCTTGGTGGAGGCAAAAATAATAAAACACAAAAATGACAATACACAACAAATACGGAAACACATCAACTGTGAAAGTGGTGGTCTGGTTATATGTGTCAGCCATGAGATTTGCTGAAGACCAGTCCGTGAAACAGCGCATTCCCTCCCAAGTATTCACTTGTTCACGCACAGTGTGACATTCTACCATTGTTTTGTCAGTAGTCTAAGCCTGTTGGCTTGGGAAACATTATCAGAGACACAGGACAGACTGGTCGACCAATTAGGGCAGACCTATGAGGTGAAAGGGGCCTCAAAGTGACAGAAGCTCTAATGAGCATCTCAAACAGAGAAGAAGTACAGCTGCATCAGAATTACCCAGTAAAAACTAGTATATTTATTGAACATCTGTGATTTTGAACATACTTTTGTATTCACTGAAATTGAAAATACAAGTTAAGGAAACATATGAGCTTTCTTAATGATTTTTTACTGGAAAGCCTTCAGGAAAAAAGTCTGTTTTATACAAGAGTGAGAGATTGGATTTTTACATCATACTTGCAAGTGGCCATAAAAATTATAGGAGTAATTTGGAGTTCTGAAATGTGTAACACACCGTAGATACAACCTGCCATATGAAATGGAGACAATCAAGGTATCAACAGACTCAGGCAAATTAGTGATACTGTGATGCTCCTTCATACCTTTTTAATGCTCTTTTGTTGCAATGAAGACACACTTTGTCAGGGCCAGACCCTTGGTGGGCTTGGGTCTGAATCTGCAATTGGCCTGGTCAAGCCCAGGGCAGGAATATGATAGAGTGTCCCCTGCTGCCTCCTTGAATAAATCTCCATGAATTGTCTCGGATCATTGCCTTAATACCCAGGGGGAGACCAATCACTCCAAGGTTCTGACACTTTGAAGAAGAAATCAGGTCCTCCACAGTATCTTGAAGTGTACCATGCACCTCCACCATCCAAGCTAACTCAAACAGGAGTTCTGCTATTTCCTCCTTCAGGCCGGTGAGATTGAGAGAGCTGAGAGGGATGCTTCTATCCCTGAAGTAGGGGTGTAAGGAGCGTTTGGTCATAGTGGTGCTAACAGATTTTGTAAGGGACAGAATCTATAGGTTCGGTTCATTCAGACACTGAGTTCTGTAAGTTCAGACTCTTTTTTAATTAATTTCTGGCTGAATGGTTTGTGTTTCCATAGTCAGTGTCATAGACACAAGCTATCAGTAACCTTGTGTTCATGGTTATTGAAAAAGCTATGAGCAGATTCTTAGGACATTTTCTAGGAATGTTGGAGGTGAATCAAATCCAGATCCAGATCTGGAGGCAAAAATAATATTCAAAAAGATTTGTTAATTCAATCAGGAAAGGCCAAGTTTGAGTAAACAATTATATGTTAGACAAGTTGGTATGATTGAAAATGTGCAATGTCTCTGTGGTTAAAATCTCTTTGGTGCTTAGCCTCCATGATGTCTTGGTGCACTTTAGGGGTACTGAGGTCAAATGAGAAAAAGGATACTCCCCTTGGAGTCTAGACACTGGTGGTGGTGAGGAATACAGGATAAGAGGGGTAGTAGACTTCTGAGCAGCTTGCTAGGACCCATCTTGCTGAGATCACACAGCACGACACCACTGCAATGACAGTGGAGGAACAAAGACACAGTTTAAAAGTATGACAGCAGCAGGATGATTGGCCAGACAGGTGGTGGCAGAATCTGGTTGGCCCAGTGCTTAAGTAAGTGTACGCATCCTATCAGCTAATGATTTGAATCACCTGTGCGGGGTGAGGTATTAGTAGGGTGACAGAATGAATATATATGTCTTCCTTCTTGTATTTTTTGCTATAGCTTTATTTAGTGGCGATACATCATTTTCACTAATAGATTGGCGCCTTGGTTGAGGTTTGTGCTTTCTGAGCTCCTCTTGTTAAACAATATGATGTTAAAGACCAGCTAAAAATGATAGATGTTATTTCCAATAGTTACCTGTATTTAACAGTTGGCAGATATAACCACCCCTATACCACAAAGTCACCATACAACAATCAACATGTGAATTATTATGCAGGGAGCCATTTTCATAAAGTGATGCTGTGAAACTCATGGTGGTAATGAATCTATATGAACACAGTCTTTTGGGTAAATGACCTAAAACTGAAAAATAATAATACATGAAAAGCAAATATTTTATTGAAAAACATGATATAACAAACCTCAAGATAAGTTTATAATGAAAAAAATCAGCAGACGTGAAAAACCACAGCTAGAGAAATATTTAAAAGACAAAGCAAAAGACAAAATTGATTTTGAAAGCACAACAACGTAGAAAATATAGAAAATATAGAGACATAAAACACAGCAAATTAGAGAATCCAACAAATTTGAAAACAGACAGGTTTAAAAGCTCTAAGTTCATGACCCCTCCATGGATTGTAGGTATGTATGTATATATATATATGTATATATATATATATATATATATATATATATAAATGTGTGTGTGTGTATATATATATATAGATGTCTCTCTCTATATATATCTATATGTATATATGTATATATTTATATATATATGTGTATATATATATATACACACACACACACACACATACATATATATATATATATATATATATATGCATATATATATATAGAGAGAGGGATATGGTCAGTTATAAAGTAAATGGGTCAGGCATCAGAAGCCTACCAATCAGAGCCTTGATCAACCATATCAGATCATTTCCTCTTGAAGAGCACATCATCACTATGATATTGCTCCAACATTGCATCTGCATGTGTCTCAAATTTAGTGTTAAGTATATTTAAAAAAAAAAAAAATGAATTAAATAATAAATAAATAAGAGCAAATTGTAAAGAATTTCAATTGGTCTCTATTTTCAATTTTTTGTTTGTTTTCTGTCATTTATTGTTTATGTCTGTAAAACCTGCTTTAAATCATTTTTATTATAATGTTTGTTTATTGCAGATTAAAAAGAAAGAGGCTTAGGTCATCTACTTTGCTAAAGCCAAAATTGTAGCTTAACCACTGTTTATGTTGTGTGCCTTGGTAACCAACAGTAAGCTAAATTGTCTTTCTATCCATTCAGCATTTTGGTGCTTAAAGCTTCAGTTTTATTACTATTGGAGCGGCTATGAAAGACCTTTTGTAGTTTTTGTTGTAGTTGTACATTTACCTCCTAAGTAGATTTTATTCTTTGTTATGGTCAGTCTGTTTCTTCCTTGACATTTTTGGAAACTGATACCTACCTGTCAATGCAGAAAAAACACATTAGTTTTACAATTAGTTTTAAGATAGCAATTTATTGATTTTTTTTTTTATTTAAACAAAAAATAGCTTTGTCCGTGTATTAATTACGTGATTACCTGGGCATGAATTGAGTAAATATTTGTTTGTGGGTGGAATTTCCAGAAGGCAAGGGGCACAGGTGGAATTGTTGTCTTTTTCCCTCATGGAACTTGTAGGAGCTGAAGGGTGTGTTTTAATTTATGTTTGCTGATGTTGAATGTGGATGTCCTCATGAAAAATGTGAAATCTTTCAACAGTAACTAAGAATGAAGCCAACAGATCCATGAGTAAATGATTTGTCATGAACAAGCATCAGAAATAAGCAAGACATTGGCTCCTGCTATCTAAGTGACATCAGAAAAAATCTTATGGAAATTCCCATTACACTACAACAAGAGAGGCTGAATGAGAACCAGTGCCTTTGTTGTTATAGTGTAAATGTCAACATGATGCCAAAAGTTTATGTCTGGCTCATCATACTATACAGCTCAAGAGAAAGTTCACAACTGCTACAAATGCATAAACCAGAACATGTTTTCTTTAAGTAATACTTACGTTTTGTGGTCTTTTGGAATATATAAAGTCTGAAAAATGCACAACAGAGTACCACAAACTGATTCAAACAGCAGTCTCCAGCTGTGCTTACATATTGGTTCAAGGGTGTTATCTTATGGATTGAGCAGACAAGCACAAGACACACAGTTGGCCATTATTCTGCTGCAACTGGGGCTTCATAACTCAATAAGAACATGGCTGTTGGTGATTTATGCTGCGGACCAAGGGAGTCCATACATAAATCACTAAGAGCTCACCTATCGCTTTCACTTATTCATGCTAGCTATTATTTATAACACCACCGCCTGGCCTTGTGTGATCAATATCCTTAATTCTAATTACATCTCAAGCACTCGCCACTCTGTGTTGTTAGAACAACATGCATTTACGTCGAAAATGTTAATCAGTAGGGTCGGTACGAGGCGCAGAAGGGGATGAAAATGACTGAACGAGAGAGTGTGGGAGAGCCAGAGGGAGTGTGATTGAGGCAAGAGAGAATATGAGCTTTATTCTCCAGCCGTGGGATGATGTTGACCTGAAATACCTGTGAGATCAGACGTAATCTGTGGTGTTCGGCCAAGGGTTCGAAATAGTGTAGAATAAAGGCCAAGACCAGATGAATAGAGAGGGGATCAGCCTCCCCAAACAAACAGAGCTTTTATCCAGAGCCCAGTGGCCTGTTGACACTCCCCATAGTTGGCTATCGCGGCTCCCATCGCCTGTTGACTCTGCTGCTCAGTGGATTTGAGACAAGGATCAGAGCACAGCTCAAGTCAAAGTCCTGTGTTCATAATGCCCAGTATGCTAGTGGACACTATAGGGCCCTGGGTGTGATAAGGTCTGTTCACGGCCTTAGGCCCTGCTAGTCAGCCTGCTGTTAAACTTCACAACAACAGCAGTGACAGAGGTGATGATAAAAACACTGCTCTCCCTCCACAGTGAGTATATAATTAGGGCCCTTGAACACATCTTCTCAGCACAGTCTGTGTGTAAATTGCAGCTGTGAATGTGTTTTTGTAGGTGTTGCTATTAATTAAAGCCAATGGGAGCAGAGGTAAGGGATCTAATCTGTCCAGCAGGACCAAGCAGCAACCTCCAGTGTTGAGAGCAGCTGTAGTCATATACATAACATATCTTAAAATCTCCATTTTTACCTCCGCCAAGGAGGTTATGTTTTTGGGAGGGTTTGTTTGTCTGTCTGTCTGTTAGTTAGTTAGCAACATTACTCAAAAAGTTATGGACGGATATTGATGAAATTTTCAGGGAATGTCTGGATTGGGATAAGGAACAAATGATTAGATTTTGGAAGCAATCCAGATCTCCGTCTGGATACAGGAATTTTTTAAAGGATTCTTTAACATTGGGAGGTAGGGCCATTTTCGACATTTGTGCATATAACTCCACAAATAATGGTCAGGGCACTTGGTAAAAAAATACAGGACAAGTTTCTAACATGCTCTACAGTATATCCAAGACTGATCCGGATAAAGGAATAATTCTGGATACTATGATCCTGAATATGAAAAAATAGGGGACCTTTGGAATTTTCATCATAGGAAGAGAACAAATGAAGCTATAAACACGGAACAAACACGATTATATAGCCAAGGCATTGTGGAATTTGGAAGGTGCCAACGGATTTGCTGTATTTTCAAAAGCTAGGGAGCTAGATCCAGAAGAAAACCGCCATTAAGGAAAATTCGATTTTCGTTAACTGCTGAACTAATGTTGATGTCATTATGAATTCAGTTGCCAATGGTATTTTTTCATGGTCAAGGAATCTAAAAATGATGTCAAAATAAATGTGGGACTAATATTTATGGTGCAAATGACAAATAGGGGGAACTGTGGCGCTTGGCGGCGGTCTGCACTCTCCGAGTGCTTTCTAGTGTTTTACTGTAGGGGTAAATATATCTTTACAGCTGCAGTTAAAAAGCATTCTGGTTAAAGAAAGAAAATAAACATTTTTGTCTGAGGGAGGGGCCCAGGTAAATATATATAGTACTCATCCTTCTCAGTTTTATTAGGCATGCAAATATCATAGTAGCTTCTTGATGCAAAGTACAAAGTCAGATAACACAGCACAACAATGAAACAGAAAAACTGACAACAAATCAGTTAACAAAACTACAAACAACTTATACAAAACAGAAAAATAACAGAGTACAAAAACAAATGAAAATTCACTGCTGATCAGCAGACACAATAAAATATAAAAGAACAGCAATGAGAAGGCGCTACAACAAATATTTAAACACAACTAATATCAAACACAGAATAGCAAAGTAAATGAAATCAACATAAAAAAAAAACAAATTTAAATGGTGCAGGTTTTATAAAAACCAGCCCCTAGTTATAATTAAAGGTAGAATATGTGACACTGGACATTTTTATATCAGATTCAAAGTATGTGGCATCATAATAACTCTCTGAGTACATGCTTCACACAGAGAAAGCTAAACCCAGCAACCTCTGGTTGAGCTGATCTGCAGCCTCTGTTTACATTATCCAGACCGGACTGGGGAAGGGCTGTCTCTCTCCCTATCTCTGCACCCCCTCCCTCTGGGTATAATGCTCATGCTGCCTCGTGCTCCAACTGACCAATCACAGAGGAAGGAGCGGGGCCACGACACGTGCAGTGTTGTTGATATTCAGACCGGTTGGCCACTGGCCTCTGCTGCACCTGGGACAAATTAATACCACTGAAATATCGAACAAACAAGAAATAAATAAATGAAAGTAAACATCAGAGTTTCTCACAATAAAGCCCTGCGTGAGGAGGAGGCTCAAACATGGCACAGAGCTGGACCTGCATCTGGATCAGTAAGTATCTCGGTATGTTTCTGTGTTACATGAACGGTGTTAGTGATATGTCATAGACAGGAGCATGGATAACAAACTGTGCTTTCTTCTGTGCAGTTAATGTTGTTCATGCTGTACTTTTATGATTTCTCCGTTGTCATTTAGGCTGACATGGAAGCTAATGTGTGCTAACGTTAGCCTCCTGCAGGCCACAGGCTAACACAGGTAAAGCTAAAACATAAACACACATTTACCCTGTCGATTGTTCTGTACTGTGTGATCCAGATCATTTGAGGTCGTTTATTTCACTGGGACACTGTTAAAGTTTAGATGTCCATAAGATGAAGGTAGCAGGCCACAGAACAAGCACAACACAGCTGGAGATTGTCGTTGATACAAATGAACTTCAATATGAACGTAGTATTTGAGATCTCCAGAAAAAAGATTTCTGTCTCAATTAATGTGATTTATGAAGCAACTTTGCCACTGCAGCCACAGTCAAAAATTAGAACAATAATCTCTGTGGTATATTGGTACATGGTATAAAGCTGTGTAATGGCTTGTTAAACTGCGATGGCTTTTTTACTTAAATATTTCAGTAAATCAGCTATCTGCTATATAATGGACCAGTATCTGTTAAAATAATATCTGATTTTACAACAAAAGAATACCAGAGATGAAACTTGCAAACTTTTTCAAAGTATAGTGGTTTTAATGTTACTTCTTTTCTTCTTCAATACGTGTATTATTTATTTTGCATTGTTTGTTTAGTGTGATTATACAGACATGTTTTTATTTTGTTGTTGTTTATTTTGTTCACGTTTGTATTTAAACCAAATGCTGTCTCCTTACTGGGCCTAACATCCAGGAGGGTATTCCACGAAGCTGGCTAAAAAGGGCTGGGCTATCACCGGTAAGCGTGGCTTGAATAAGCGGCCAATTTAATCTCAGCTGCAACTCGGTCCACTAACGAGGTTCAGCTGTTTTTCAGAGACGCTTATTCTAGCCAGGCTGATCCAAGCTGCGGCTAAGCGCGCGTTCGGGGTAGATTAAAAGCCCCGACGTGTAGATTGTCGAAATGACGAGATCATGTCAAACCAAGAACGGAGACATTTTCCTTGGCGGAGCAAAAACTCTTCATGGAGTTGTATGAGGACTACAAGGGGAAAATCACAAAAAAGGGCAACAAGGTTGCAATTAATAGAGGCAGAGACACAGCCTGGCAAAGCAATGGTGACCGTTTAAATGCGTAAATAATTGGGTTTTTTTTCGTTTTTAATGAAGCACTTAGCCTATGTGTACACACGCACACGTCTGAAAATTTAGATTTTCAGAGGGCATGTTTTTGAACACTGATTAGGGATAACCCACAACTGCAATGATTGTCTGTTTAATCTGTAATGTTTTAGTGGGTAAAATAGTCTTGACGTCTTTGTTTTAGATGCATTTTAACAGGAGCAATTTAAACAGTCAAAAAATGAATGTGACTTGAGTGACCTGGGCAACCACTCTCCATGCAAAGTCAATGTACAGCCATGACCAGCAACCACATAATCTGGGTGACTTGGTCGCGTCTTGGGGAGACATATCCTGGTGCCCCTGTTGCTGCAAATGGGAACTCTGGGTTCGCTTTGGACGCTTGACCGGGTCATGGCGTTCCATCGCCAAAGTTGAAAATGTGAACTTTTCAGGCAGTGTTGTGCCACGACAGCCAATCAGCATTGTGTGGTTGTGTGACGACACCCATGACAGACTGTTTTTATTCCAGTTCGTCTTCCATGTCCATGTGGGAACGTTAGTTAGTGAGTACATTAGTTCCGCCTAGACAGACTCCAGAGAACTCACAGATGATGCTGCTGCAGGGCCATCAGCTGCAGTTTTTTGTGGTTGGTAGGTGAGTGAAAAGGATACAGCTGGAAAAGTGTCAGCTAATACATCCTATTATATGATATGATATGATGGCGGTGAAATTTGAGCTGGCGTGACGTCACTGAGTGACAGCGACAAAATGAGCTATGGACAGGCGACGTGACTTGGGTGGGCAACGTGATCTCGGTCGCCAAGTCGCGTTTGGTGTGAATGCACATTAAAGCACATACAACACCTGTTTACAATAATCACTTCATAAATTAATCACAGAAAATGTTTCTTTGCATTACCCGTGCTGTCCATCATCACCTGTTGCTATCTTTAAATCATATTTAGTTGCATGTTGTCACAGGGCACGTAAAAAAAAAAAAAAAAAAACATTATCAAAATAAAAATAATGTGACAAGTAAATTTCTGTGAATGTTTATCATCCAAACGTCACTTTGAAGTACCGTGGTTAAGCTGAGTAGGATTAGTGTTGTAATTTTTCTATATTCATTTTGGGAACACTGCAGATAATTGTTATATTGCAGTATGTCCCAATTGTTGTTCCTTTAGTCCAATGACAGACACTCAATTGTAAAGTCACTGTTTTCCTCAACAAGATTTTGATGATGAACCACTTCAATTGTCTTTTTTTTTCTTCAACTGAGTATAATGTTTCACATTGATTGGTTGATTATTCTTTATTAATGTGCTGCACACAAAGGGCCTGATCTGCTAAAGGTTTGCGTGTATGAAAACACATGCAAACTTGATAGCGCGCGCAAACCTGATCTACTAACAGGGTGCACCGAGGACTGCGTCTGTCAAATGAGCAAAATAGCACGTGCAGTCCATTTAGCGGGTTTGCCCTCATGAATATGCAGAATACATGCAGATCATCAGAACGCACAAAATACTGAGAGGAGGAGATGCAAATGTAATCATTTAGCACCCGCAATGTGATTTATCAAACCTGCAACTGATTGCACGCAGTGTTTTTGCGTCTAAATTTAGCACGTTTGAAAGGCAGCTGCAAAAAAGGCACAGCGTTACGCACAGAGGGCTGCCGTCATTGTGGGAAACAGGGGTTGCATAAACGGAATATTTTTCATCACTGACTGAATTTTTTGATGAAAAACAGAAAGACTTGGAGGCTGTCGGTCATAATGATGGACTGGAAAAAGAGGGAAAATTCAGTGTGACGTCATACTTATGCAGACACGTAAAGTAAACCCTCTCTGTTTTGCGCTCTTAATACATCGTGAAGGAGGTCATTTAACCTATGTACCTATGTTTGTCACTCAGAGCTGACTGCGTCACACTCTCCACGTGGAGAGTGTGACGCAGTCACTGCGTAAAAGGCAAGAGTACTCGCTCAGTCTGTGTGTGTGGAACTGTAAGACTACCCTTCACATGAGAAGTTATTGATGATGAGGCTGTGTAACTATGTGAATGCTGTCATTTAGATTATGTTTAATTGCAATCAGAAAAGGAAAATTAAAAATGACCAATAGAAATATGGCACAAGGGAAAAGTGACGACCTTGTCCGTCAAAATAACAGAGAGCAAAAAAAAAAAAAAAAAAATACTGCAAGTGTGTTTTGTTGCCTCAAACTCCAAGGTTAAACTTTGTTTTTCATTTGTAGCCACTCTGCTCTCCCAAACTCCTCATGTCGACAGCACACAAAATCCTCATTTAAAGAGGGCGGTCCACACCACTTTTGCATCTGTTATCAATTGCACACACAGTTAGTAGTAGTAGTAGATCACCTGCAACACACCCACTAATAGCACTTGCAATTTTTTAGGTTGCACACACAATTTAGCAGCCATTATTTTGGATCTTAGTAGATCAGGCCCAAAGTGCCTAACTTTATGGCTTTATGAGAAACCAGTCTTTGCACAGTCGCCCCACAGTTAAAAGGCTTTGTATTCAGATTTCCATCAACCCGACAGAGGCAGAATGAAAAAAGAAGTCAAGTTGAGTGATTAACTAATCCCTGCCTTAACATTGTAGGTAGTAGAATATGTTATGGTGCAGGTGAATAAATTGTTCCTGCAGGACAATGACAGGAGTCACCCTCATCTGCTGTTTGCACACGGAAGATTACTCACTCTGATGGATGTGTGTTTGTGTGTGAGCATCTGTGCCTCTGTGTACTGTTTATTGTAAGGATGAGGAGTCTGTGTAATCCAGAGCATGGCTGTGAAAACAGGGAATGAGGGGGTAGAGTGACGTTTATCTCACGGGAAATAAGGAGAGGTGAGACGTAAAGGTCACTTTGAAGAATAGAGTGGGGTGAAATACACTAAGAGAGAGTGTCTTATGTGTGAAAGACCTTCTAGGAATCATCTTTCCTGGAAGTCATCCAAGGACAGCCAGCAGTGACCTCAACTTCAGAGCTTTTAAGTTTTAAAGTGAGACTTGTTTTTACCAGAGCACAAAAGCCAAAAAAAGAGAGTGAACAAGACTGCATATCATCTCATGTTTGTCCCTGAATGGTATGACAAATACTGATGTGAATTCAGACTAGGTCATATACATATACAGTATATATACATAGATAGATAGATAGATAAATAGACAAATGGACAATGTGACTCAGCATCATTGTCATACAGAGATAAAGCCAGTATACCTGTTTGGCAAGCCCTGACACATTTTGCAAATGGGAACACATGCATACATGGTTTTAAAATTTTATTCTGCAACATAAAATGCAAACCAGTGAATTCTCACTTGAATGTCCTGTCTGTTATTTCCAAAATGACGGTGGTTAAAGGGATAGTTCAGGTTTTTTGAAGTGGGGTTGCTCGAGGCCCATGGTAACTGTAAATATTATTGCCAATACAGCAACTTGTTAACCACTCCCCCTGAGGGAAGATAGCCAGGCATGGAGACTAGCTGATATACAGCAGTAAATGATGCCACTGACCCCACTTTTAGGGTAAACTACACAAAAAACAATATTGGCCCGACTAGACTCTACAGAAAGATTCTTTACAGCAAGTCACTTTTCCTTGTGCTTGTGTGCTATTTCGTGATACAGCATATGGGCTACGAGTCCTTTCACCAGCAACCAACTGCTCTGTCCTTATTATAAGAACACACTGACACAAATAATTATTTTCCATAACTGTTTAGTAAAAAATAAAGATATCATTAATAATACAAATAATTAATGATGTTTATAAAATGATAAAATAAAATGCCGTTAAAATCTATGAGTATTACAATAGTTATCCAGAGTTATTTACATACATAAATACTGCTGAATGTGTGGAAGAGGTTTTAGCCCCTTCATCATAAATCCTATCACTCACTGTACTGTGCCTTCTCTCTTTTTGCCTTGTTTATTCATCACTTTGGTGAGCTCTGCAGGGTCTCCCTACAGTAGTTGGAGGTTAATGGAGAACTCTCTGGACTCTTAACTAAAGAATATATTTATAACATTTGTCAACATGATTAATTTAGCTTAACAGAAATGTGAACGTGAGCTCAACTGTTTTCTCTTGTGTAAGACGACACGTTATGTCAAGAGCTACTGCTACCTGAGGCTGGGTATGTATGCTTATGTGGGTGGGAAATTGTAAATGATGCATTTACCTGATGCTGTGTTAGAGGAAAGGCTTTGTTGTGTCATTATCCTTTTAGCAGAGTTTAACCAAACTCTCCACAGCTACAGTCAGTCATGATCCTCTGCATAGTGCAACGTTATGTTACTCAGCAGGTCCTTAAAGATATGTAAAACTTCTATGGACATTGAGGTTTAATCACCAAAAAAGATTAATGCACTGTTTAGGAACTGAAATTGTTGTCTAGAAAACTTCAAACAGGTTCCAAAGTTGAACTGGTTTTTAGTACCCAAGCTGAGGTGAACCCAAAAAAGTAATCACACGAGTCTACTAAATCTGCAGGACCTATATTTGATCACAGAGCTATCAATCATGACATTTTCTAGTTTAAATACAAACAAATAATTGATTTAAATAATTTTTCTGAAGACAGATCACTTGAACAGCATACATTTCTATAACAGCATCATAAATTGGACTCTTCAAGGAAAAATGATTTGATGTTAAATCTGATCCTAAAGTTTGACCAGTGGTCTTTTGTCTATATGGAGAAGATGTGATGCTTATCAATTTTACCCAGAAAAAGCTGATCTGCATCATGTTAATTCTTTAAGATATCGGGCTCTAATTTCCTGGCGCAACTCAGGGTGGCGCAGGGTGGCACAGCCTGGCGCACCCCGCGCAGTGGTAATTTCGTCCGGCGCACCACCGTGCGCAGCTAATTTGGCAATTTGGTAGACCGGCTGCACCGAGACGGGTGTGATGGAGCACCAGGGGGAGGTGTTGAAAGATTCAGCTTGGCGCAGGGACAATTTCGTGCCAAAAAAACGCGCGAAAGGGGCGCTGATAGCTCGCCAGCTCCAACCTGGTCTATTCTAGGCGCAGGTGAGGTGCACTCGGGGCAGTGGTAATTTGGCTGACAGGCACACAGTGCGCACACGTCACCAAAACCTCACAGGCAGGTATCCAGAGTGTCAGGCACATTTCAGTGCAATAAACAATCACAGCAACCACTATTTAATGTAACCGTCTGAACCAGCATATACATTTGTATCTATATTAATTGTCCCGTCACATCTGATGTCAGATCAAGGACGTTTGTCATAACTAACGAGTTCACATCTCTCACGCCAACCACAAACAGCCACATCATTCGATACGGAGTATCCGGCTTCTCTCATCTCATGAAATTCAAAAGAAAAGAAAAGAGAGAGACGCTCGCTGAATAAACGTAAGTCACTCGGTGTCTTAAGGATTTACCTGCGATTGCCCATATTTCTCTGTTTTAGTCTTTATTCGTAACGTGATCTAAAAGGTGGAGTACATTATTGCGAGGAGGATGAGGAGGAGATATAATTTCACCTAAGGCGCTGCTATTTGGCGATGACAGACCAGGAATGCAGGTGGATCACAAGCATGATGAATGGATTAGCCTGCTGCTGTGTTTAAATGTAATTATCACTTAATTTTGTACTCCAATTTATGACACAGGAACAGCTTACATCTGTCCCGCGAGGTGGTCCACACGGTGACGTGAATCGTGGCCTCCGATGCCCAGCCCGGTGGCCCCTGTGCTCTCCCAGTTGCTGCAAAAGTGACAGCGGCTCTGACCTTCTTCGCCACCGAGGTGAAATTGTCACTGCGCCTCACCCGTGGCGCTTTTAAATGCAAGGAGAGGCGTTCATTTGATTGGTGAAGATTACACTCGGCTGTGTTAAACCCACTCAAGTCTTCTCTCCTCCCTCTCTGCTACTTGTGCCGGTAGGAGGGACGGAGGCATGGGTGCGCCTGCCTGCGCCAGACTGCGCCGTGCACGAAACTTGCAAAATGCCCTGGACACACCCTGTTGGTGCGGCACAGGCGTGGCGCAGGGCAGGTGCGCCCCGCCTGCGCCTGGTCTACGAAATTAGAGCCCATTGTCTTTATTTACTCTTCTCTTTATCTTATTCTCTGTGGTTGTTTCCTCTACTATACAACAGAATAGGGATCAGTCATCTGTGGAAATGATTCCTTCTCCATGATGTTCCCACCGACTGGCCTCTGTAGGTCCTCTGGTCCAGTGAAGGTCCTACCATGTTGCACTGTTGGGGAAAAAAATCCATCTTCCTCTGCTCAGAAGGTTTCATGTGTCACTGGCAGTAGCCTCACTGTCAATGCTAGACTTTTTATCAGCAAGTTTCACAAACCAGTGCTGGCTTGCATGCACAATTTTTACAAGAAATGACATAATTCTTTGTATATTTTTGACTCAAACTGAAAGAAAATACTTTAGATGGACAGTTTAGGTTGTTGACGGGGTCATATGAGGTACATGTCATGAGCCTGAACGTGTGCCACAGTGTCAATAAATAATACTTCGTACCAAATAAATATTAGCCAAATGTATGAATGTTTAAATATTATCCTTCTGACCAAACACAGTAATTATGACATTAATTGTGTTTTTCTAGCTCAGTTTACCCACACAACAACGAACATACCATGTGCTATCATGAAGTACACTTTTCATTGTAACCATGGCTTCTGACTTTACAAAATAAATAAATAATCAGTATAATCCAAATATTTACTTTGAAGACAAACTTTCATTTGGATCCTGTGTTTTGTCTTTGGAGTTTGTAAAACAGTGTATCTGGTCCGTTCAATTATACATGTCCAATAATGCATTGAGGCTCTGTGTGATGAGATCTGCTCCGGTGGTTTTTCTTAGTCAAACTCTTATATCATCCAGTTTGATGACATGAGCTCACGATTTATTCACCTGAATCAACAGGTACCGTGTCTTTCCCGGTCCTCCATTTCTCAGAGAAAAAATAAGCCATTTTCAGTTCAGACCTGTTGAATCTACATAAGTTTTTCCTGTGTGTACCCCCTATTCAATATTCCAGAGTATTGAAAGTCATTTTTGCTGCAAAAATCATCAATTTATCTTGCTTGGTAGCAGCTGTTTCCTCCAGTGGAATTAGCTGTGAACTACTTGGTGCTGCTGGTGGCCTAATCAAGGCGGCAATGACATGGGAAATAAAGCAGTGGTAAACAAACTGCTGTGTGTGATGACTCCACACTTTTTTGTGGCTTGTTTTCTCCCACAGTCCTTTAATTACGTGGAGAGTCTGGCATCTTGTTCAGCAATGTATGCATTAGTGATTGAAGATTTCTGAACAGGGAGAGAACTGAGCTGTGACACTGTGGCACATGTTCAGGCTCATGTCATGTACCTCATACAACCACACTTTAAAAAAACATTTTAGCTAGTCATTATGCACATTATCATGATTGCAGCCCACCAAAGACAAAACAACCCTGCTTGCTATCTCAGTAAAATATTGTGTTTGATGAATAACTCATTATATTACTGTTACACGCTTTTATTATGTAACTGCATTACCTTCTAAGAATGGCAAATGCTCAATCACACTGGATGCATATGGCTGACATGTGTGCCTCTCCAGCTCAGGACACTTGCACCAGCCCTGTCTCTCTTCAAAAATTGTCTGAAATGAGGAGGTTCTATGTGAATTTCAGAAAGAACCACGATAAATCTCCTCACAGGTGACCTGATTCATTGAAAAATAACCCATCAAAATTTCCAAACAGAAGTATTCTGTCCAAACAAGAGGAGTTTTTCCACAGTACCAGCAAACTAAGCTTGTGAAAGATAGACAGCTCAGAAAGTTTGAGTGAACTCCCTGTTTTATCTGTAACAGTTATATTGATATAAGCATCCATATATGCTGAAACAAGGTGAGTTCACTCTATCGAGCTCTGCTCTTAGAACTCGAGCTAGTTTCAGGGACTTTTTTGATGTAAGTAACAGAGAGTTTACAAGTAATGAAAGTATGTATTCCTCACATGTTATTGTTGTGTTGACATATGTATGGAAGAGAGTTTCAATTAAACCAATACAGCCAGGTATTGTTCTATTTTCTTGAATATATTATGATTCCTAATGCTGTCATGACACATTTTGTCACATCTTTATGCTATGATTTCATTACTAAAACATTTGAGCATATTGTATTGATGTTATTACTGTCCCTTCTCCAACAATCCAGTATAATAGGGATTTTTTCATAGTGAAATGCTGCCCTCCCTGTCATCTTATTAGCTGAATCTGCAGGTTTTTCACTCCCTTTCACAGCTGCGTTAACCTTTTAGCTGCTTGCAGCAATGTGCCAACCTGCCAACAGGTAGATAAAAGAAAACAAACACACCTTTAGAGTTTCTTTTTTTCCGTTCCTTCTTTATTGCAGCAATGCAAAGAAAAATGAAATAGAACATTTTTTTAATCAAAGAAACAGCTTTTAACTTGAATGTTTTAATTGACTTGCAAAACTTAACATTTCATATTATGTAATATCATGTTATGCTATGTTAAGTACTACAGTGTGTTACTTTGCAGCACATTAACCAAACACTGAAAACTATTTATCGCTTAACTCACTAGATGTAACTGTTTTTCTTTTAATATTATGAGAACATATCACAAGGAATAAATTACAAACTCTGTCAGGTGTGTGTATCAAACATCACCAAGAAAATATCCCCCTGTAGATGTATCTCACACGCCCTGACATAAACTTTTGTCAAACCAGATTTGTCTCAGACTTGTTAAACTAATTGGCCTTCATAGGAAGCTCGAAACAAATCATGTCATGCATTCCGTTATAAATCTAGCCCAGTGGATGTTCTTGTCAATAGCAGAGAAAAAGCGGCCTTTGTGTTGGAGAAGACATGCTGGTGTTGTAGCAAGGGCACAGAGCAGAAACACATCATAGTTGTTGTTTAATTTGATGATGTCTCCAGTGAGAGCAATGTGGGCGTGCTGCTGGCTCTGATCTATCTTCCCCTCTCTGTTTGTGAATGTGTTTTTAACCACTAGATCATTGTAGCAATACACTGGTGGCAGCGCTCCGGCATTACCCTGCCTGCAGCATCGATCCTCACAGCTTCATTTACAACACTATGGATTTCTGCATCAGAGGGGAGGACTGAGAGACAAAGGGAGACAGTGAGTGAGACAGTGAGGTAGCAGGGTGAAATTTTAGAGGCAATATCAATGCAAGAGTGTGGTGAATGTCTTAAAACTAAACAGACATATAAGGACTGCTTTGAAGTTAACATGTGAAAACTTCAAAGGCTCGGGTTGTTAGGTTGCTTTATAAGCTGAAGACATTTTGAAGGGTGTCTCAGGTATTTCAAAGTTGCACTTTAATGAAGTTGGGGGACTTGCAAGAAAAAAATAGCATGGTGTAAATCAAAGCGGCAGAGGCCATGACATCATTACTTCTAGTTACTTCAATAGATGATTCACTGGATCCCTGGATCTGCGCTCACCTTAACCGGGGGCATCGAATTGTTTGGATCAAAGTAATCCTAATCCTACTCTAAAGTTTTCAACCACTTCTGTTAGATTTTCTGTCTGAGCCCGAGGACGGCCCTACCTGGCTTGAGCATGAGCTGTAGCTTGCACCCAAGGTGTGCTTGTCGAAAAAGGAGGAGTGGTCAGTCACAAAGCTACTGTGTTCCTATTTTGAGGTTGCACAGAGCCTATGCTGCAGCATGAACCGGGATATTTCCTGGATGCTTTGGAAAGATGGACACATCTGCAGAAATGAAACACACACTTCACTAAGCTGGTTCCTTATCCGCTGGATCCTCATCACAGTTTACTATCTGTGCATTTGTTGATTAAATCAAACTAGAGGATCCCCAAGAGCATAAGCCTCTGCTATTCTAATCTAATCGCCAACATTCCCTAAAAATTCATCAAAATATGATGAGAACTTTTTAGTTATCATGCTAGCAGAGGACGGACTGACTGATATGAGGACAGACTAACAGATGGACAGTCCTCCCCCAATTTCTAATGGGACAGAGAGCATGCATCTGTTGGCTTCCTGGTTCTCCCGCATGCCCCTCCCATACTACCAACATGTATTTATTTACCCAAAAATATGCTAAACACACACATTTAAAAGCTCTGTCCAGTAGTTTTTGTGTAATCTTGCTAACAAACAGTCAAACAGACAAACAAACAAACATCAGCAAAAACATACCCTCCTTGGCAGAGGTAATGATGCTACACTTTTGTGTGCATGTGGAGGTATCCTGTGTGTCTTTTTAAGAGTTTTTGATTGTTTATGTTGTGTGTCTGCTTTACTGAAATGTCACTTAAATCTGAGCAACATATTTACACATTGTCCTTTGTGTGTTTTGTGGCTCAATAAGAGGAGAGATAACAGGATGCAACCTGCCAGGCATGAACTGCATTTTTAGAGAATGAGTGCTTACTCTCAAAAATTTATGTTACCCTAAAAACACATCTATGAATATCAAAAAGTATAAATCCATCCTCTGTGCTCTGCACCTGACTCTGTGAGGGGATTGTTGTGCATTCTAGATAGCAAAATATGGGCCGATATGTCTCAAACTGTTGTATACCATATGCTTTCGGTCAACACACAACAGCTTCAGAAATGACTGTCTTGTCAAGATAATAGCATTTTGCACTAAGTTTTGATGTGACTCAGAACCACATTGAGTTTCATGCTAACTGGTCAAGCATACATTCAATGCATTGAGCCCCCATTCCCTCACCATGAGCCAGCCAAGCTTCATTGTTTACAACCCTGGATGGCAACAACTGGATGCTTTTTGCCAAAGGGCCTCCTGCTCTCGTAATAATGTAAAATACCGACAGCGCTGTTCTTTTTTTCATTTAGAAAACCAGAAATTAATTCTTTTCTTTTCTTCTTCTTTAAAGGTAGGTTTTATCTGAAGATGAAAAAAGAAACCTCAGCCTCCAACCAATTAAATTACAAATTAAAGTACAGTTAGTTTGAAAGCCTTAATCTGTTTTATCACAAAGAAAGTTAAAGTAGTAAAAAACGTAAACACTGTCACATTGATCAGGGATTATTGTTTGTCAGAGAAACATTTTGAAGGTGTTAAAATTTTGTACATTTCTAAATGGACATTATATTTAATTGAACGGACGCTTTGAGGCTGCTTCAAACCTCTATGGCATGGTTGTGGATCACACTGGTGTAGCTTTATAACACTAACTTGAATGAAAAACTTAAAAATCAAGAAAAAAAGAAAAATATTTATTTAACTTAATTCAATTCCTAAATCAAGAAAGTGTTAAGATTTAATATATAGTGATATTATTGCCTTTGTTATTTTCTATGTAGAAAAAAAAAACAGTTTGAAGCAGGAAACTGAAACTGTGAATAAACTCATGGTTGACAATCAACTATTCAGAGATTAGTTTGACTCTGCTGATTCTAACATAGGGAAGGAGAAAGCTGTTTTAAAGGAGACCTGCCTGTTTGGTCAAGCCTTTGAGCCCTTGGTGATACTGTAAAGGCATGGATAAGGGAATATGTGTTTGTGCACTTGAGTGGAGGGAGAACTGACTTCCATTGATAATCTATTGTCATGAAACCCATTTTTGAAGCATGTGATAGTGCAGCTTGCACTCTCTGTTGACACCCTAAGGCTCTTCAAAAAGCTCCAATGTGCATTTGGTGCATATTAATGCCTTCACATTGGCTGCCATGCACATTGTAAATAATAAAGCTTCTGTAAAGGCCTTGATTTCTGTTAGATTATGAAATATGGTTAAAACAGCATTTACTGCCTTAAGTACTTCAAGTAAAAAAAAATAGTCAAACATCAAAATGAATATCATTTTGTTATACAACGTGTTTTCATGCTGTGCTTATTAAGATAGCATCTGAACAGATTTGTCATCTAAACAACCTAAAAAAAAAATTCAAAAACTTCAGTGATGACAGGCCCATGAACAAGACAGCTCTCTTGGAGAAAATGTGCAGGAGCTTTAGTCGGCTTAGGTTAGATTTTTTTTTGGCCCATTTTAAGCTCGATGAACAACATATCCGAGAAGTTATCTGACTTAACACTTTGTAATAGAAAAATAATTCAATCTCTAAGTCTTTAGAACAACGGGATATCCACACATGTTTCTATAAGTACTTTTTCACAGAGGAGTATGAAATACTTTGACAGGAGAGCGTCTCATGTAGGAAGCATGAATTATTGAAGACAGATGTGTAGCCTTTAGTAGCTGGAAACACTCTTGCAACAGACTCACTGCTCTCATTTGGGAACAAAAGTTCTCTCTGAGGTAAGGGTGAATAAAACATCTACACAGAACGACAGGCTCTCCCCTCTGGACAATTTCTCTTATAAATGTACCCATAAGAATCTTTGTAGTCTCTTTTAAAATTTGATACCTTTTTGATCATCACCCTGCTTCATTTTTAAAAAAAAATCAGATTAAAGAAAAAGAAAAGAAGAACATGCTTGTTTGGCCTTTAAATATAACCATCTATTTATTCACTCTTTCTTTTGCTCTTGGATAGACGACTATATTCCCTCTACAAATGCTTCACTCAAGCTGTGTTCAAGTCAATTAAAAATAATCTGCCAGCATATGAACCAAAACTAGCTCTCTAGATTCTCTGTTCTTGTTTTTCTCCAATGGCTCCCTTGTTAACACTAAAGACTGTGCTGATTTCATACACAGCATCGCTTGCCTTTACCAATATCATTTACAACCTTCCAATTCCTTCAGTTGCTTCGAAGCTGCTTAACTCTGTCAGTACTTGATAGATACTGAACCGAAGTTTTGAAGAAGTCTTAGGTCTGCATCGATTACCAGGGCTCACAGCCTATGTTTTAAACATAGAGTGTAATGGATCTTTATTTGTCTCTATTTTATTTGAGTGCAGTACTTTGCCATAATTGGCAACAGTAACAGTGGCAAGAAAAAAACCTTTTGTTTAGCAGTAGGAAATCTTGGGCTGAAACAGACTCGAATAGTAATCCAAGGAAGTGGTGTTGGGCCTGTGAGTGGGCTGATGTAGGAAGGTGGGCAAAGGAACTAAAATGCGAATTTATGGTAGTGATAAGTGTATGAATGCCTGGACCATTAATTTATCCTTACTATGTTTGTCTCCACTGAATTATTTTTTTTAGAAATGACCCCTTGAGATGTGGAATCATGTTTTCAATAGAGTCCCTTTCTGTATATGGTTGTAATTGATAGATCACTTCTGAGGTTGATATTTGGAACTGTAATGATAATGGAATGGGACAAAAGTAGGCAAAATATCAGCAATTGTAGATGGAGCTATACAAGTCCACAGCAGCAGGCTGTCAGAATCCACAAACTGGAGCAGCCTATAAGACAAAAATCAGAGAAGAGTACGAGGGTCAAATGAACAGAGAGAACAAACTTGCATTTTAGGGAGCGTAAAGTTTAAGAGGGGTTATACAGCACTACAAGTTTTTTTAGATATATTGGTGCCTGACTATCAAGCACTTTGTAGGTGAGAAGAAATACTTTGAACCCTAGTCTTTATTTTATAGGAACACAATGCAGAAAAGCTAATACAGTAGTAATGTGATGGCTTCTCTACATTTTAGTCAGCTGCAGCTTGAATGACGTCAACCAAGATATATATTGTTTCTAGATAAAGGCCTTTGTAAATTGAGTTTTAGAGCTACTGCTCATCCGTTATGGTCCAAAGATCAACATTTAGGTTGATCTTTGGCACATGTATATTAGAAATATACATGTTGTATTAGAAACACACATAGCAAATACCTCCCAAAGGTTTCAACATGACAACTGAAATCAAATGTAGCATTGGCTGATGTCTGTTGACAGAGCAAGTACTGCCACCCCAACATAGATAGGGCTCAACAGTGACACACTTATTTTTCCACCACAGGCATCTAATTGTGGAGACTCAGAGTTGAAATAGTAGTAGTTTCTTTGGTAAAAATTGCAAATAGACCATGTTCTTCCTGAAATGAGGTTAATACAATAAGTACCAGTGTTTTCCCAATTTAAATCCTTTAAAGTAAATAAAAGACCATTAGATTCAGTTGGGGTAGGCAACCAGTTAAGCACATGAATAAATGCAGGCTCTGCTTTTAACAGATGTTGCTGAGTCACTTTGGGATTTTGGGTAGAGTAGTTTGTTGCTCAAAATAGTAATAAACAATGTGATTCTTAAAGATAAGGTTGATGATATTCCAATCTGGTTCTTTTTTACAAGAGCAAATATCATCATTTAACACTTTGATTTTTGTTATGACATGAAGGATTGTGACATTTGGCCAATCATCAAACACACAAAGGCAACATAGTCTGTGAGATGTTGTGGTTTATGGGGAGGGGAAATGAGTGGGCGTTTCCTATCCTTTCCCCTACAAGCCCTACTTGTGTTTTATTTTTATTTTAGATACATCTCAGCCAAAACTCTTGGGTAGTTACTCTTTAAAACAAGCTCCTGTGATGTTGAATTTCTGTTGGATTTGGGAAAAGCTGGAGCTAGCTAATATATAAGCCATTTCCTACAACATAGCATGAGACACATTGACAGTTTGTTCTGCCGCCCTCGAGTGGTTAAAACCATGCCTGTCGGTACTTATTCCAAGATGAGTCAACACCGCTGGATGACATATATTGCTCATTCGTGACAGATACTACTTGGGTAACGACATCACATCCATAATTGATAGGCATTTACAAATGCAGAAAGCATATATTGATGTAATTTGAGTCCTGGCATATAAAGTGGGTCTAGTTAATGTATCCAGGGGGATTTATAATTCATTAATTCTCTGTAGCTCTGATGGTAGAGGCTTAGTATCGAGAATGTGCCAGGAGAGAACTAGAGAGAGGAAGGGTGAGCGAGAACGGGGACAGCTAGCATGAAGTCAGAGGTCAATCCACTGAGGCATAATATAACATCCACAAATGAATGAGCCCAGTGCCCCTTCTAACACTCTTTCTCTCTTTCTGGTTTAGAGGCTTGGCGGGATTTCTTTAATCAAGGGGATCAGAGGGACTTATGAATGTCCACTGCCTTCCACAGCCAAGTACAGTGTGCAGAGAGGAGATAGGCCTTTTCTTTGGTGTGGCTCACAGGGGTTATATGTGTAACTTTAACTAATTAGATGAAATAATACCTGTTAGAGATTAAAGGGGTAGTTTGAGTTTTTGAAGAGGGGTTGAATGAGTCATTTATCAATTAAAAGATGTACCATGCATAAAGAATCGGGTCAGCTGTTTGGAAAAGTCAGTATGGACATGAGTAATGAATATTTTCTAGATTTTATCTTGACATGATCAGCTGTGTCTTTTGGAATTGTGACAGTCCCTGACTGTCCCAATTCAGGGACTTTATACACACAGTGATGCATTGGAAAAGAGTGTCATGCCAATGGCCACCCATTTTCAAAATAAAAAGGACAATTATATTATATACTGTAATTCAGCCAAGAAGGATCTTACAAGCACATTCTCCAAAGGCTCAATATATCTTGAGATTCATCATCTGCCACTTTTAACAATATTCAAAAATTTAAAGTGGCTGGTAATAATACTTCTGAATGAGAGTAATCCCAGGGTGTCAAGTTGAGCAATGTAGGCCGGGTTACTGGTTCCAAACAGTTAGACAGGGGCATATTTTAAGCGCTGTGCATCAAAGTTCGACCCTGAAAGCTTAAATCTTTCAAATCTAAAGAACATAAGAGAACTACAACTTCACAAAGAAGTTGTGAGATAACAACATAACAGGAGGGCCTATATAACCTGCCTGTTGTTGATTGGCTGTAGGCATCAGTATTATTTCCACAATACCTGCTGTGTTTTTAAATGATCTTGAAGCTCTCAGTGCTTGCATCCATGTGCTGGGTCAATCTGCTTGGCGGTGATTGACGTGGCGTTGAAGCTGCTCCCACTGGAAATAGATTTGCGGGGTATTTCCAACTCTGGGCTGCGCTGCTGGCACATTCCACAGACAGATTAAGGTGCAGGCTGTTGAAACTGACTGATTGAAGCCAAGGGGTGACTTGCTGATTCCTTCAGCCTCCTGAATGTACCTACTTTTGTGACTTCCTACCACTGTTTAGTCAGTACTTGAAGTCTATTTCAGGTTGGCATGCCCATTGCATAGCGCAGACTGTTTAAAGAATACTGAGCCATTGAAAACATGGTGCTCAACCATGCTGAACTGACTGAGAGTGGGCTGGTCAACCAATCAGAACAGCCCACCTTGGGATTGGGCCTTACAGTGAAAGGGTCTCCAACAGATAAAGATGGTTTAGGAGTAGTCAGTATGTGAAAGCTAGCAGATTTTTTTTAAACATTCCTCAAAAAAACCTATACTCTAGCAGTCATTAAAATTGAATTCATGAACCCATGATAAGGGTTTGTTCTGGCCAAAATAGGTCAGAACAAATAAAATGTATTTTGTTTTATTTTTGCTTTTAAGGTCAGGTGTTTCTTTTGTTTTTACAACCCTATTTTAGTGGTTGAAGATGTTGAAAGACAGAAAGAGGTAGAAAGTAACAGTGCAAAACTGCTGATGATGCAAACACAAAACTCCCTGTCGACCAGACAATCTCATTTTAAGTGACCAGTCCCAAGGCTACAAAGGCTGGGTCATTTGTCATCTGGTTTCTCTAATGGACTCTCACCCTGAATCTGGACTTAAAAAGATTGTCAGTTTGCTCCTTGCTCTTCTGTGCTTTTGCCCCACACAAAACACTTGCTAATAGGAGTGGAAGCAATAATTTCAGTTTTTTTTTTTTTTTTTAGAGTCCATTTCACTACATTATTATTTCTTCCCCTTTGGATCATTTCATGTTCACCGCAGATACCTTCATGTTTTGAAGGCTCAAGTTCCTCTACAACATTATAGAGCAGCACAAAGAACAAATATGGGAAGGGCTGTCCATGTGTCAGAATGCCACAACTTGCTTTTTCAATTGCAAAGGTAAACAAAGGTCATGGCAACCGGTCATGCTGCAGTATGAGAGTAAGTAAGGAGCTAACGAATCAACCAATGAGTCGTGGTTTTACTTGGAGTAACAAAGAGATAAAATGTCTAATGAACATTTTAACAGATGAAACATATTGTCAAATGCTTGACAAAACCTACGGAATAAAATTGAACAAACTGAGCACAAACAAGAGAGGCTTGCTTGTGTTGACAATGATAAGCACAAAAGTTCCCAGATAACACAGTAACTGTGTGCACCGAGACACCTGGAGTGGTTTTGGCAGAAAAACTCTGGCAGCAACACAGAAAAGAAGAGATCAGCCTCATAAAAGGGGAGGTTAGAGCAATAATTAGGATACATTTTTCTCATTCAATGAACTGTATAAGATGCTGGGGTATACAAAAGGCTTTTAAATAAGTCAATGTCAAAATTTTTGAAGGGGGGTTGCTTGAGGCCTATGGCACTAATATGACTGCCACTAAAGCACCTAGACAGCTTTGTCCCTGAGCAGAGATAGCAGTGTATTGACGCGAACTTATAACATCCAATGGTGCCACAGAAAGCCTAGTAATTGCACCACTTTTAGGTTAAAACTAAACAAAAACTGGTTTAGCTCAACTACATGCTGCAGTAAGATTCTTTGCAGCATTTTACTTTTCCTTCACAAAGCTAGGAATGATTTCATGATGCAACATATGGGCTACGTATCCTTCCACCTTCCATCCTTACTCTTGTCAACAGTTCAGGTCACCAGTCTAGCTTCACTAAAACTGCACTAAAAATGAGTGATTTTGACTTGAGTGATAATGCCATAATGACAACACTTTTGTTGGCACTATTTACTGCTCTTTATCACCAAGCATTGATTTCTGGCTATCTCCCCTCAGGGACAAAGCTGGCCAGGTGCTTTAGTGGTAGTCATATTTACTAGTGCCATTGGCCTGGAGCAACCGTACCTAAAATATCCCAAACTATCCCTTTAGGAAGGCTTGTTTGATATTCTAATGCTATTTTGTACCTCAACACTGAAAGTGACCCTATTGGAGTACACATTATTTTTGTCATCCATATTGTTTTGAAGTGGTAAATAATAGTGGTTGTCAAAGTTACCTGGTATCTGTCCTTCATTACTGCTGCTGAGTACACAGCTGTAGCGTAATGAGACAACCTGTCATCCTGTTTGTGCCAGTTGCTGGATTGGTTACATTCTCACTGCAAACAAACCATTTACAAGGTTTGATTGGAAGCGAGGCAAGACAACATGTTATGGGTGATCTTAGCCAATTTAATATCTTCCAAATCTGAATTTGATTACTGTGTTAACAAATGTTCAAAGGAATTGGGCCAAACAGGAAGTGCCCATTTGCATTGAAGAGCACTGTGAAAGCACCCTTAATAGTTTTTGTTAAAAAAAAATAACCCTTAGTTGAGTTTGTTTAGCTTTGGCTGCAGTGAAAACTTTTTTTTTTTTTTTTTTAAAAGGTCTCTATCTCTGCTGTTGTGTAAAGTGGTAATGTTCAGGTCCTCTGAAAATGGAGGCATAACAGTTCCAGCCAGAAGCCATGTGCGAGTGGGTGGACAACAATAACAATGACACACTCTCAAGTTCTGTTTGTGCTGCTGTCTCCAAGTTGACATTTTCTTAAATTGCTTGTTTCGTTAGTAAGAGGTCACTTAGGTTACCAACCCACCTTCATTGTCTAACCTCATAAATATTTGTACAGTTTGTGCTTTAGCCATTTTTGTGTAGAAAATTTACCACACTGCAAAAAATAGAGCCAGTGCACATGCCCACATCATCTCTTCAAAAAAAAAAACACTGCCCACTACTGGCTTGGTATGTACACAACAGGTCTTTTGCCGTTGTCTGGTAATGGAGACTTTTTCTTATCTATGAACTTTTTTTTTTTTTTTTCCAAGTGCATCATTGTTGGCCTCTTTTGCTTAATTTGCAGTGGCATGTTGATTAATACCCTTTGTTCTGCCAACACAATTCAAATTTTAGCCATTGCAGTACTTATTGAATGATATGGCAAACAGTCCTTGTTAGTTTTCAGTAGATAAAAATGGCATGGTCTCCCTTTTTGTCCAGCCTTGGATGAGTGTGAGCTGTGTACCAGTTAAGGAGATGTTAGATTTTCATTTTGGCAAGCATGTCCACAGAGTGCTGCATCTCTTGCATGGAGAATCTAGAAAATAGATGGTTAGCTTATTTTAACTGTGTGCACCTCTCAGCCAAAAATAGACAGTAAAATATTAGAGGGTCTAATTTATCTAATTTTAGAAGATATGCAAGTAAACATCAATAGAAAATGTCACAGAAAGGAGTACACAGTACAATTACTTCCCTAGTTTGAGTTGTTCACAGTAAAAGCCTGGTTTGGCATTTCTATAGAGAAACAACTCTTGTTGGTACAGAATGCTTTTGTCTTTACATTTTCCGGGTCAGATATCAGTTAAAGGAACACTCCAGCATTTTTGATGTTTTCTTGTCTTACCTCAGTCCCCAGTCCATGACAAGCAGGTAGACACCATTCTTTTGACTGTGCATCCAGTAACAAGACAGAGATGGACTTAGATCACCAACCGCTAGCTTAGCTTAGCTCAAACGCTGGGAGTATATGGGTAGTGCTTTAGCCTGTCTCTGTCTACAGACATCAGATAAACTCTAGACGGTCCTGTGTGCTTGTTGTGTTTTTTATTGACTGTGTGATGTTACATTATCTATTTTTAGACTGAGATTAGCATTTTATTCAATTTTTGAAAGAAATATTTAAGAAACTAAGCCGCAAGGGAGCATGCGCAAACCACCACGGAAGAGCTTCTCAGCAGGTCAACAAACCAAAGCCTTTGTTTAGGAGTAGAAGAAGATTGCTACCAAGGTTTATGGCCGACTTTATGAGAGAGGACAAGGATTATTTCTTCGGGACTGATGCAAACTCAAAACCTTACCTATTTGAACCAGAGTTTACAGAGGAGGATCTACATGTTTTGAAAGCTGAGGGTGCATGTAGAGAAGCCGAGGCAGTGGAACAGCCTGGAGCTGAGGAGAGAGTCCGAACCGACATGGACTGTGGTGTATTTGTGGGCTAGCCCAGCTAAGGAGATTTATCAGGGCTTTCCTGGAGAGAGCTATGACTAACTTGGCAGTGCAGATGGATTGCAGATCCATCTTGCTAAGCTCCAAACTATGGTGACTGTGAGAGGCCTAAACAGGGGCAGGCCTTTGGAGCAGGAAGAGGTGGGAACTATGAGTGGGATGACAGCAGGAAGTGGCTGGTCGTTTGGAGATTAGCATAGATGCTAACAGCTTTCTGAACCAGTTTCATAAGATCTTTAAACACTTTTTATGGGATCTCTCTCAGATGAACAAGTAAAGTATATTGAACGGTCTGTCTGGTGTAAGTCATTAAGCTATGACTGCAGGGAGACACAACCAACTCATAGTAAACAAGAACCTGGGATGAAAGCAGTAGCAGGAGCTGGGGCTGACATGCACAGCAACAATCACATATCAAATCCGATATGGCCGTAAGTCACTTGGTGGATATCTTTGTACTTTATAACATGGAGCCTAATGATGACATTGGGTCAAATGTTGCTTTTGTTGAGACTGATATTAAAAATAATGATGTTCTTGTTGATGATGAAAAAAAAAATGGTTTTATTATATGACCACAACTGCGTCCTGACAAGGGCTGTTTTTTAGCACTGTCTCATGTTATTTTACTCACTGTATTGTAACTTTCCCTGAGAAATATGTCATATTTGACAAGATTTTTTGCGAATTAAAATGTACACGTGTAAGATTCTAACATAATGACATGGTGAACTTAGAAAACACCATCAAGAATTGTTTTTCTCAGTTCGATGTGAGAAACTTCATTTTCCTTCACAGAGCCTTGACCTTGATCAACCCATCTAGCAGCTTCAAGATGGATTTGGAAGTGTGCACAAGGCCTTATCTCAGACATCAGTGAATGGCCTCAGTAAATCTCTCGGGACTGCACATGGGCAAATACAAGCCAGTATCCTTTCCAAAGAAAACCCAGACTGGACCAATCTGCTCCTCAAGAAATGCATCTAAGCCAACATTTAGGCGCAGAGCTGACTGTGATGCCTTCTATACTGAGGAGGAATGGGTGGATAATGAAGTTAGGGATGTGCATGGCGAGCATCAGAGTACTATAACACAATAAAAACTCTGCCTTCATCACAGGCCTTGATAATTATCTGTCCATTAAAACTGACATCCGTCTTATGATGAATTAAAGTCACCTAACCATAATGAGCTGGAACTGAATAAACTGACATTTTACAACAACAGTTGGAATAGTTTCAGCATTGTTTACTTCAATAAAATGTTGACTTAATTTATCAAAAGATTAGATGAGAAAAAATGTGAGCACTTGTGTAGCTGCCTGTTTAATAAAAAGGTGAATCAAAGAGCTCATTGACTGGCTTTAACATTAATCTCAAAAACAATTGGAAGAGATGGACTGTCTCTGCCAAAGTCAAGTCCATCTACATTTAAAAGATCTCAAACACCTCACATTGAGTGAAACAATCCATTATGAAATGGTTGTGATTTTTTGGACCTAATGTCTTTGTGCAAATTAAACAACAAGGTAAATTTATGAATTAATAAAAAATTACAGGTGCTGCTAGGCTTCTGTATTAGTGTTTTGAGCAGGGCCTGGTTAGCCTTTGTCCTGATGCAATTCCAGTTTAAATCCAAGTGCAGCAGTTTTATGTTTATTCATTTATTTAACCTTTATGTAACCAGGTTTTTCCCATTGAGATCAACAGATCTCTTTTGCAAGGGAGACCTGAACACATCGACCAAACTAATTAAAATGTATCTAGCTATATTTGTGTACAATGAAACTAAAACACAAAACCGCATTCAAGGCAAAATATGACCGTTTTAAGACTACCCCAGAGAAATCAGTTTT
The DNA here is from genome assembly GCA_037902135.1 of Cetoscarus ocellatus. Lineage (NCBI taxonomy): Eukaryota > Metazoa > Chordata > Actinopteri > Labriformes > Labridae > Cetoscarus > Cetoscarus ocellatus. The sequence continues at coordinate 134,220 of JBAMNC010001079.1, forward strand.
TGCCACTCCATTCAGTGTGGCAGCTTCACAACTGATGGATGGTGGCGTTGAAGGTTAAATCATTTGACTGGTGTGTGACTAACGTTAATGTGCAAGTAATGAAGGGACCCATATGTTTTTTTATTGATCATCAGTTTATTAGTTTTCAACAGTTTCTTAAAGCTGTGCATATGTTGACATAAAAAGAGAAAAACTAGAGACTGTAATGCCTGTTGCTTTGTCCTCCATCTTAGTTGTCAACACATTCAATGGCCCTGCTGTCCTAAACCTGCAGAGCCTTAAAAAGTAGACCTGACAACCCCTTTGGCATGCATTAAAAGAAGTCAAATCTGTGTTTGTCTTGTCAAACTGGACTTTTAAAGTACATGTTAGTGAGGCTGATATTCCTCCATACTGAATATCTTGAGGACAGGCAAAGATAAGAAGATAATGTGGTTAAAGATTAATATTTTCTTAAATGTGTACTCTTATATTGGACCAGACTGGACAAGGCATTCTATATAGTCTTGGCACAGGCCTTTGACACAGGAAATACAGCTTTTCCAGTTGAACAGAGTGGTGATGTTTAAAGCACTAGCATGAATTCTAAGCCCTTGTGCATTAGCATAAATGTCAAGCACTGGCAGAAGTTGCATTGCTATTTGCTTTTAGCATAAGGCTTGAGGGATTGATGTTTAGCTTATAGATACCAAAGTGAAACTAATATTGTGTAGGAAATGTGCAAGGCAGTATGTTTGATCATAATTGTGAACCAAACCAGCGGGCTGCTTGTTGCTTTTCATACCCTGGTCAACAGCAGGAAGGTCCATAATGGTTCTAGTTACCAGATGAAAGGGGGCATATGTCACTTCCTTCTGCAGTGAAGGCAGACATGCCTTTGATAAATAAAGATAACAGATTACAAAAGTTGCTTTTTACCTTCATGCACATACTTATATTTGGATAAGGACACTACCTCACTTAAAATACGTAATCATGCAAATGCAGCTTAATTGAACTGTGCATGTAAACCATGCTGTGAGGGTCACTTGTTAATAAGCTACTTAAGTATATTTCAGGATAGCCGTCCTTTTGTTTAAGTGGCTGCGTGAAAACAGCTTTGTAGGTCAGTAATTTTCATTCAAAGTACTTTACCTTTGCAGAAGAAAGCAGAGCATATCTAAAAATGTTATTAATCAACAAATTGATCAACAGGTATACAATCATGATTTCTCATGAAATAGTCATCTGTGAAATGGGACTGCCCAAAAGCTAGGAAGAGCTTATAAATAAGGACCTGGACATCAATACAAATGTAGCAACAAAACCTGACACAAACAGGATTTTTCACCTAAAACTTTGTATAAACCTAAAAATCTAAAATTTCCTAAGTCATTAAAGGACTCTAGCATATACATGTACAATATATGTCGATAATAGCACATCAGGAGTGACAGTAAAATCATTTGGGTTTTCATATTTCATTTATAATGGCATTTAGAAATCATTTAAAATCCTTAGCCACAGAGCTCCAGAATTTTATATATATATTTGTAACTGCTTTTTATTTAGGCTTTTTTGAAGCTGGACACAGATGCATTTGTCTTAAGGTGCTTTGGAACTGTATTTTTTTTTTTTTTTTTTTTTTTTTTTTTACTGTTTCATATTCAATTTACTGCCTGGCCCTAGTCTGCCATTTTAAACTCTGACCATGCTGACATAATCTTCAGCTTTGGAAAAAAAGAGTTAATCTCAAATCACACATAAGTGCTTATAACTCAAAAGTATGCTTAAAGTTCAGAGTGATTCTGTTTTCATACTTCACTGGGAAGAGCTCAGGTACTTATAGCTCCAACAGGTACTTGGGTGATGTAATCAGGTCAAGGCTTCAATGTTAGATATCCATTTTTGGAGGAACGGCCCTTGTTGAAGGAGAATGTTAGGATAGAGATATATCCCCAGAGCTCTTATCAGCTCTACTTGCAGCCGATATACACTGACACACCGACACACTCACACACACAGATACACACAGACTAATATCCAGAAGAAGTACCATGGGTGAGATTTTGAAAAAAGAAAAAAGGGTTTCACGCTGTCTAGTCTACTGCTGCCAAATCATCTGTCACACAATGAATCTGGGTTCAAGTACATCCCTAACTACCCTCATACATAAACAGACAGTCATAAACACTTGTACATGAATTCAGACGCACACATACACACTCAGGGGTGTGTATTCAGTATGATGCAAGCTGCAGGTGCAACAGTGAAAGAAGAGATTTAGGTATAAACCTGCCACCTGATGACACTTTCTTCAAATCCACTTTTCCCAAAGTCAGTGAAGGCTTTATTTACAGACTCTCACTGCTGCTGATGTTATAACTGTAGCACAGTCTAAATTATGTCATTTCACATGCAGTGTCACTTTAGAGGGATGTGATGTTATGTATGATGAGAATGTTAAGGTCTTTACAGTTTATTTGAGTCTTATAAACTGTTCATGTTAGAGTTAAATTGAACTCACAGCAGTCAAAGAATTCATTGTGAGGGTAGGAATATTATCTCTGATTAGACAGTGACTTAAACCCCCTGTCAGAACCTACAGAAGGATATTGGGGTGATGAAAGGGTTGAAAGCAAAATTGGGATTGAGATTAAATCTTTGTTTTGTTAAAAAAAATGTTGATCAAATACGAACTTGTGTCTTCAACAGCAGTGGACCCAAAATTCTTTATTCCACGACCCTCCTCGAATAACAGCTCCAATGATTAAGAACCCCCAATGTCTTCAGAGGTCGTAAGAGCATAAAATAGACAAGCATTTTGAAGATTTTAGACATTATTGCCACTGACTTTTGTTGTTTGAGGTCAGCAGAGCAGCTTGTTTTAGTCATCTCTAGAGCCAGAGTAAAAACTTGAGGTGATCGCCCATAAATAACCCCTTAATGACCACTAAATGACCCCTAAATGGTCCCTAAATTATGGAACGCCTTACCTCTTGAAAATCAAAATGCACTCCACATTACCTTCTTTTAAGTCTCACCTTAAAAAATAGGTTTTACATGTTGACTTTCAATTCACCATAGCCCTTTTCACACATGCAAACTTGACATTATCAGAATAATGTCCAGGCTGTTTACCTGAGTAAAACACTGACATGGTTGTTCACACATGCTCCTCTCTAAAGGAGTATGCCCTGCTGAACATAGCAGAAGCGGTGAAAGGGGTCGGGGGCTGCCAGGACACGAAAAAAAAAAAAAAAACATGGCAAAAATCAGTCTCCATAATAGAGCAGCGAAACAATCAAAAAATATACGGTATGATCACAATTTACAACTTGGAATTTTAGCTCTGATTACAACAGTGTGTGAGAAGGCTCTTTGGATGCTTGAGAGACCCATGAGATTCATCCACTCTGGGACCTGTTTTCAAAAATGTGCTTTTTCTGACATTCAAAATGCCCAGTTTGTGTTCTAGTGATACGTATTTGACCCTGATACAGCACTCAGCCCATACACTAGAATTTATGCAGAAAGGCCTAAGCTTATCTCTGCCCCTTAGTAAACAGTCTTGACTTTCGTCTGGTGTCTCATGATTCCCTGTGTGATTCCCACTCCCACTTTGGGAAAAACTAGGCAGCTTGTTGTAAGTCTACATTGGGTGGTTATGACAATATGACCAATAGTCAACCAACAAAAGCAACATAGACTCTTAGGTGGGCCTGCTTTGTCCCTCCCCCGTCCCCGTCCTGTTCATGGAGTTCTGTGGACACTTTTATAATTCCAAGGCAGATGCATCTCAGCTGAAACACTGGGGTTTAGTCAGACTTTAATAAAACATATAGCTTCACGTGGTGGGCACCACATAACAATGATCTTTCATCTATTGCTTTATCTATTTCTCAGTGTGAGTCGACTGAATGTTGTGGCATATGAAGCTGGGGACAATTCATCATTTTATTGTATAGAGCTTTCCATTTTTTCACAGGTTGATAGAGTAGGACCGCATCCTGTCGCTGTTACACATTATCCTTCTATGGACACCCCCTGGATTTGTCATGATTATGCACCACTGAACCATAGCTCAGAAAACCCTATGAGCTCCAAGATTACAGGACATATAGAAGAAAAGGAATATCAGAGTCAGACAAGGTTGGGGGGAGAAAGGATAGTGGAGAAAATTCTGGACCGCACGCTGTTGTGAGAGCACGGAGGAGCCAGAGAGGGGGTGAAAATAGAAGCCCTATTTGATATTTAATTGGAATTGATCCTGCAGAGCGGCTGAAAATTTTAACAGTGAGCAAATCCATACGTTTCAAGCATGGAGGGATACCGCGCACCTGAGTGTGTGGGTGCGTGCGTGCTCTGAGGTACAGAGAAATGTACACTTCTGCATCAAATCTATGCTATTGCAAACTTGTATTGCCCTACACAAAAACAACAAAAGACAGCAAAAAAAAAGAAATAGTGAGTCAGACTTTAAGGGAAGAGAGGCGAGCTGAGCATGGGAGGTGCAGGAAAATGAGAGGAGAAAACAAAGAGAGAGCAGAAGGTGGAAAAGCAACAGACAAGTTTTAATATTTCTTCAGAGATGATTTATTTATCCACCTTATGGCAACACCACCCGTCTGAGCTGAGCAAACCAACAAGACCCTCAATAATGGAGGCGCAGGGGCAGAGGAGGTGTGTGGTTTGAGCTCACTGATGTTGTCTTCAAAAAAATATATGTGCCTGAAAATCAACCACCTGTTTATCATAGGACAGATTGCTCTCAGGGTAAAGTTTGGATTTTCATACAAAATGCATCTGTTTAAGGGGAAATAAATCTAAAAAGGTACCAAAATGTTATGTGCTCTGAATAGGAATATCATAATGTTTGAATGTGTGTGTATTTGTTTGGGCGTCTGTGCATTCCCAGCATTACAGCAAGAAAAACTGCCCATCCTGTACCCGCTTGTTTCTCAGTAAACAGCCATAATGAGCCCGGATAAAAGACAAACATGAAAGTGAGGGATACATTACCAAGTGTGAAGAAGGAGGAATGTGTGCGGCGTCCTGTCCCCGCACTACCTTCGTCTTTGCCTGCGTGTGGGCATATATGCACATGTGCACAAACACAAAACGGCACACACAAACAAAGCACGGAAAAAAAAAAGCCAATGCCTAAAGACAAAAAGCTGCGCCACGGAACAAAAGACGACCAAAAAAGCCATCAAGACACCCGCAGCAGGCACCCATTGTGATTAATGAAAACAAATATTGGGAGAGAGTGGGGCACAGGCACAGAGAAACAGCACAAACAATGGAGCAGACAGCATAATGCATTCAGGGTTCGCTGACGGCCCTCCAGTGCAGAATGAGAATAATAGGAGGGGAGAGAAAGTGGGATAGAGGGGCAAAGAGAGAGAGGAGGGGAGGGGGAAGAGGAAACAAGGGCACTAATGCAAAATCCACTCTTCCTAAAAACACCAACACACACAGAAACGTGCTCACTCACACCAGCCAGTGTTAAAGCCATAGAGCTGTCAGTGCATCTGTGCTTACACCTGCTACTGCAACTGTGTATTCTGCAGACCTTCAGGGGAGTGCATGAAGCTTAAACACACACGTATATATGTCTCTAACCACATCTGAACTCTTTAAAAGCAAAAACAAATGGGTTAAATGTCTCCATGGTGAGTTTGAGTGCTCAATGTCATAGCTTATAGGGTCATGGAGTCTGTCATTGCAGAGTAATGATAGCTGTTAAAGGACCAAATTGCACATAAGCATCCAGGTGGACATAAAACCTGTGATTTTCTGCTTGGTTTATAATTTTGTTGGTCTGGATTTTTAACCTGGTACATTTTAATATATGAAGTAAAATAGAGATGATGAATTTGACAAAACTAGCTAAAGCCAGGTCCTATTAACAATCCCGATTCCAATGAAGCTAATGTTTGTAAAACATAAATAAAAACAGAACACAATGATTTGCAAATCCTATTTAATGGAATACACTACACAGACAAGATATTTAATGTTCAAACTGGTAAACTATTAATTTCTTGACAAATATACTCTCATTTTGAATTTGATGCCTGCATCACATTTAAAAAAAACTGTGACGGGGCAACAAGACTGGAACTGCTAACAGCTTCAGTAGCAGTTTTATCAACTCTGGACTGGATTCCTTTATCAAATCAAAAACAAATAACAACACTACAAACTTTTTCATAGAAAGGATATTTTTGCTCCATTTCAGACATGTTTTGCTGACAGCTTGTTTTACGAAGTGGCTCACGTTCTATCCTTTACACTGTGACAGTAGCGCCCACCTCCTACATTATCTGATTGGCCTGAATGTGATTGATGGAACGCTCATCCAATCTTCTGCCAGATGTGCTTTTGAAAAGTTCAGCCCATTCCCAAACACTCTATATGAGCTCTTTAGCAAATGGAATAGTAAAATGAATTGAAGGCCCTATCTGGTGCGTCAGATTAAGATTTCATCGTCATCATCAGAAAGGCCGAACACCAATGACAGAATTTATTATGTAAAGAGTTGGATTTCTATGCTTAGAACCAAGGATTAAAGCTAGATTTAACATAAAAACTTGCAATCAAAGACTTTTTCCAAATATTTAAAGTAATATTTCTTTGAAGGCCTTTTAAACCATTACAGTAAAACATACATCAGATATGAGGGGGGTTTTCCTATGAAAGGTTATTGTCAGTTTTTCATGTTGTAATTCATTTTACCTCTGCACAAAGTGCCTTGGTGGTAAATTGTACTGAAAAATGTCTTGGTAGATTCTGACATCTTTATGTGTATGATTTTTAGAAATTTGGAGTTGAAATTTAAAGTTACCTGGCAGACCGCATTGAGGGAGTAGGGGGGCTGCATGTGGCTCTGAGGCAGCGATCTGCCCACCCCTGGTTTACAGTCCTGTCACATTACCGAGTCCTTTGTTTTAAGTTCATTATATTGAAATGAGCCGGCTATGGCTGTGATTGTAATCAAAGAAATGACCATGAATAATGTTGCTTTGTAAACTTGCTGTGGCTAATCTGATGATCACTTAATCTTCTGATAATCTCAGATTATTTTTAACAAGGTTTTGATGATAAAACAGCCATTTTAGAAAACATATTGCATTTAGTTGCATCATAACCCAACTTAACAGGTAAGAAACAAACTTCAAACTAAACAGATTTGGTCAGACAATAAGCTAAAATGTACTGAGAGCTGAACACACAGAAATATAAAATAATCATTTAATACGTACACTGACATTAGTTGAGAACTGTGTAACATTCTTATTTCAAAAGGGAGCGTATGGTCATACTACTTGTGCTTTTAACCCTTGTATGGCATTCGGGACCTCTTGAAAACATACCAAAAGAAAAATACAGCAAACAATTTTTTTTTCAGCCACAGATGTATTGACCTTGTCCCATTTTCTGTGGAGAACATATATGTACAAAAAAATATATAATTTTTCCTGCAGGATTCTGTGATCTCTGATTTTTCTTTACCATACACATGTGTTTAAGTCCACTGGACAGGGGGAAACTCAAAGTGTTGAAACTCAGTTTCTGTGTATCTGAACTTGTCTCCTCCTTCATGGGCGTGATATCTTGCATGACCACACAAGTTTTCTCTTTCTTTCCGCTGTTCCTGCACAAGGTTAAGATATTGTCACATCTCAAACACACCAACACCCATCCACCTACACCTTCCATCCTGCACACTTTAAGTTCTGTCCTTTGGCAACCACACTATAATTTGTCACCCTCTATCACAGCTACAAATGGGCAAAACACAACAAACAGCTAGCTCTGCCTTTGTGGCTCCTTGTTGCAATCAATCAAGAGAGTTAAAGAATCCCTGCTCAGAGGGCTCACATATTATTTTAGAGGAGAGAGGGGCTATTAAAATGATGTTGAAGAACATTTTAAGAACGACAGTAATGAATGAGGTGGACCATCTAGTAAAGCCTCCCTGCATAGCTGCCAATATGATGAAGATGGAACCAAAGCTGCAGTATTAAAGTTAGTCATGTTTAGGATTTAAACCTTTTCATGCTTTTCATCAAAACAATAAGAGTTATTATTAATTGCGCTCATTTGGAGGGGGCCTGCATAGTGTTCATCAGGAGAGTGCGGGGCAAGTGGGCACATTACCTTACGCTCTTTACAACCCCACCCCTGATTACAGCCTTGATTTGTTGATGGATCCATTGAGGACATGGAGGTTTTGTTATCCAAACTGTCATGGATGTGATCAATTTGTACAAAAGTTCAGAAAAATTAAACTACATTGACCAAAAACTTTTTTTTCATACCTTGTTGCTCAAGATATCTATTTGCGCTTGTCACCCAAATTTGATTTTCCCATGATGTATTTTTCATTTTGATTCATTGCCCCTTTGACAAATAAACAGGACTTTCAATAGAAGTGTTATGATAGAGGTAAATTGCTGTCATTTACCATGAACACTCCCTGGCCACTTTATTAAGTATGCCTTGCCAATTGGACTCCCTTTTGCATTAAGAACATCTTCGACATCATCAATTTTTGTGGCATATATTCAACAAGTTGCTGGAAACATTCTCAAGACATTTTGGACCATGTTGATTTGATAGCATCACACAGTTGCTTCAGATTTGTTGGCTGCACATCCATGGTGATACCCTCCCATTCTGACACATACCCATCCAGATGTTGACTATTAACACTCACAAATACTGAAGTAAACACAAATACTTCATACATTTTTTGACAGGATTTCCCCCATCTTCTTCTCGTTTGTTTCTCTTGCTTTTAATGTTGTTGTTGATGTTGTTGTAACTGCTGCAAAAGATCTCTCATCAAGACAGCCAGCTGAGGACGCTGATGGTCCGGGTATCACAATATATTCTACTGTAGGGATGGGCAACTTTGGTTATCAAGAGGGTCATATTAAAATTGTCCTCACTGCCAGAGCACCCAATTGTTGCAATTTGATGGGGAGCAAACAGAAGAAGTTACTTTATCAACATTTATAAATATCAAATCTTAAATACCATTAGTGTGTAATCAAATGAGGTAAACACAGAATTTGTTACATATTAATGTACTTAGTTTTGATGCTATAGAGCATTTACAGGTAATTAATGTGTATTTTATGTGATGGCTCTTTTTGAGTTAGTTTTGTTTGGTAGGTCTTCGTGAATTGTCACTCTTTCTTCCTCTCAGCTCATCAGCCTGACTACAAAGCCTGCTGTGGACTCCACTACTCTGCCAGGTAATTCCACCATGTTCAGTAGAGGCTCACAGCCATCCAGTGTTTTATGCTGCCATGTTGCTGTTTTTGAAGTTGATCCTTTCTCATACTTACCAGTGTTTTCTTATGCTCAGGTTTCCTGTGTTGCCTCCAGGATCCACTCTTAGTTACCCCTCAAGTTTCTGCATTTGGATCTTTTTGTGCTGTTTTTTTGTTTATTACAGCCTTTTGAACTGACCACTTGTGTCATCCTCTGCTCTGGCTACTAATAATTGTCAAAACTTAACATTTTATTTCTGTTTTGCCAAAGTCATAAAATAGTTTCAAAGAAACATTTTTGCCAGGTAATAACTTGGAAATATTGCTATTTTTAATGATGTCACGGCAGAGCTTTGCCAAATTTTCTTCATTAACATTCATTTATTTTTATTTTAACTGGGCAGGTTGGGTAAAGGGAGTTGGAGTGCTACATGTTTGTCCAAGGCCACCAGTTTCCCACCCTTGTTCTAGTGATACACCTTTCATAAAAGACAAAAAATGCAGGAAAATGTTGTATTCTAATCTTTTTTTTTAAAACTATAAATAACAATAATAATAAAAAAAGAACTTAGAGAAAACAGGCGTGTTGGTAGCCCAGTGACAGTGCTTGTGCCTCACATGCACAGATGCTGTTGTCCTACAAGTTGGCGGCATAGGTTAAAAGCTGGCCTGTGTTTCCTTTGATGCATATTGTTGATACCAAAGAAGAGTTTTAAGGCATATATTAAAGTCATCTAGTGTGTAACAAGTAAGGCTCTCAAAATATTAGATTTCCAACTCACAATTATCTTGGCAAAAAAAAAAAAAAATCACAGTAACAATATTATTGAAAACTCAAAACTCAAAACTCATTGAAAAATCAATGCTATTAGTCAAAATTATCTACAGCTGTATTTTTTTCTGCTTATACTCTTTAAAATGAAAAATAGAGTGGAGAGACTGCCAGAAACCATTATTGTATTAAAAAAAATACAAGAAAATATTAATAAATAAGTGATTTTTAACAATAAAAAGCAACAAAATGATAGTGTGGAGTCATATGACCTAAACAGTGTGATTTTCTTTTGTTCAGTTATTATATGTTTTTTTTTGTTTCTGCAGTAGTGATAACATTACAGATCTAAAGAGACTGCGTATTTAGAAATGCATTTTGTAGTGCTGCATCCCCCTCTCATGCCTAAAAATATCCCATGATTTCAAGAGATGTTTCTAAAAGTCTCTGATTTCACTTAAAATCTGATGCTTCTGTCACTAATTCAGTACTTCATTTTCTGCTGTTTGAAAACACATTTTCCTGTTTTGATGTTTAAATTATTTTAAAATGAAAGCATTTGCCCAAAAGGTGAATGTGTTTAATGTAATTTCTTTTTTTTTTTCTTTTTTTAGCAGAGCAGTGATATGTTTATTATTGAGGAAGGTTTTACGCCCTGAAGTCAAACTGCAAGTTTTTAGCAATTTTTAGCAGCATTTATAGTCATTTTGGATTCAAGCAAACAATATATCAGTTTAAACTCACATAAAAGCTGTTTTTCTTTTTTGTTATAACTTATATATGATGCCTGCAGCCCTGGATCAGGCTAGTCCACAATGATATATTAAAGCAAATTTTCAGCTTCAAATCTTTAAGACGGGCAATGACACCCTGTAGCGTAAACAGATACTTATTGTTGCTTTCATTCACAGTCATCAAACTTGCAGCAGAGGAGGGACAACATTGTAAACACACACAGAGCACTCTGTAGGGATGCTGCACTGCTCTGTGTGTGAGAATGTGCATCCATTTCACTCTGCTGTTTGTGTCAGAGAAAACCCCCTGCTGCGCTGCTTTTATTTGCCCATTTCTATGGCTGAAGGGTTGAGCTCTCCCCCATTATGGATCAAATAGTCATGTGGTATTACCATAAGCTTTTTTTAGGCTCAATATAGTAATTACTTCTTCTTAAAAAGACGCTTTGTGACAGCTGTAGTTACAAGCTGTAAATACCTCATACTTCATATTTACTCTGCAATCAGGGACCATGGATAAGGCCTGTTTCATTGTACTCACGTCAAAAGACAAAACTTGGAAGTTTTGGGACAAACAAAAAGGACCAAATAACAGTCCTGATATTAAACAGCAGGAAATAGCACATGCTCTGCAGTTAATCAAAGAAAAGCCAGTGGTGAAAGAACATCTGTGATGAAAGTATCCGCAGAGAAACTAAAGTCCATGAGACACCTCTGCTCATTAGGCAGCAGCTAATTAAGCCTCCGCTGATTAGATCATCCTTCTGAACCTTGTGTTCCTTAAAGGAATGAATGACAGAATGATCTGAGTGTCCTCTATTAGCTGGAGATGATGTAAAACTAACTGATGTCAGACTTGATCATTTAGCTCTGACCGGCCACATTTAGCTCCATGGCTTAAACTTCGCAGCTTGAAGCATTTCTAGGCGATAAGACAAACACGACGGCGTCCAGCGGCTTAGCTTCCCCTAGGCAATCAGTGAAACTTATTTTCCTTTATCGACGGTCACTAAACAAACAGAGGCAGCAGGAGAGGGATGGAGGAACAAATTTATGTAGTGAGACAAGAGAGTCTGGGGTTAGCCAAGGGAGGAGGGATGTGAGCAATAGTCCGGCTGTCTGGCTGAAAGGCTGTCTTTGGAGGTTTGTGTTATTCCCATTTGGCTTTATTACGGTCTTATCTCTGGGCGAGCCACACTGCCAGTGAGAGTGGGCCTGAGGAGCACTGTGAGGTGTGGGCCCTCCATACCGTTTCCCTCAGAAAAAATAAACATCAGATTTAGGGAGTAATTTTGACTTCTGTTTCTGCCTTTCTTTGCTATTCAATTTTAAAACCCCTCATCTATCCTTTTTTTGGGAAATGTTAAATGGACTTGAACTTAAAAAGCACTTTTCTAGATTTTCTGGAAAGAACTATTACACTGCAGGTCACATCTACCAATTCAAACCCAGTCACACCCAGTCACGCTCACGTTCAATCACTGATGGTTCTGAGTTTCTATGTTAGTTGTCAATCAGCATTTGCTAAAACATCACCATCTTTTGATTCAATTTACACATCACTGACAAAGCAGTGGAAGCAACTTGGAGACAAGTGTTTTGTCCATGGACACATCAACATTTGACAGCTGGAGCTGGGCTTAAACCCTCAACCTTCTTGTTGATGTTCGTGTATAATGCCAGAGTTAGCCACCAACACCCCAGGCTTACAACACCTGTTATTCCAAGATGGTCTCCATTCCAAGTAATAACTGCCTGATCCTTCTTAGCTCCTGATATCAGATGAGATCGGGCATGCCCTGGGTGGTATGAACCGTATGAATTATCAATTAACCCCACTGTTAAAGGCTCAACAATATATTTTTTTTCACCACAATTGCCACACTTATTAGTGACATCACATGATGTGTGATGTTTGTCATGTGGCATGAATCATGTCATGTGTGTAGTTTGTAGTTATGTGTAGTTTATGGGCCATCAGTTCTTTTGTTTTTAGACTAATGATCAATAAAAGTCTGCCTAACATCTTCCCAAGAAGTAAGAGAGCTGATAAATGATAACTGATAAAAAGCCACGACAAATCGTCCGAAAGTGTATTATAACCCCCCGTCTTACCATCTGGAGTAGTTATAAATAACATTAAGTTATATATCATGTCATGTATCCCGGCACCTTTTGTATAATATTGTTTTTGCATTTTAAAGAAAAAGTTACACATAGCATCTAATGTAGAATAATTTGACATCTCACTTATATGGTACAGCACTATTGGATTTAATTTTTCCATGTTTTTCCCACAAATTGAGCTACATTATTTTCATTTAAAGCTGTGCTGCATCTGTCAAACACACTTACCTTTAGTGTTCATCATGGTATTAACAGGGAATCATTCAATACTTTATTAAATAAAATCCAAAATAATCAAACAGTCTTGTGTCTTTTAGTCCTTTATTGGTCAACTCTACATTCACAGTATGAAAGATTGCCCTGGTGATCCACAGCCTCCTTCAAAAATGTCCACGTCTTTGATTTTATTGAAAACAAACTCAAATGGCTCCAAGACAGACTCCCTCATTAATAGTGTTGTTTGATAAGTGAGCTTAATGTTATTTATACCGTGATCCAGACGGTAAGACGGGGGTTATAACACACTCTTGGACGATTTGTCGGTGCTTTTTATTTTGAAAATCTTCGATGCAGTTCCAGGATGCAGTTTATTTTGAAAATTTGCTGTTTCTTCCTTCCCTATGGTGGAGGTGACCTGAGAATGGAGCCTGCACAGGAACTGACTCCACAGTGGAGGTCTGCAGCCAGACAGTCTTGTGTGAGGGCAAATTGCTGCATAAGGTGCATGAGTTAAAGGTGTGAGTCACAGGCAACGTAACACTGATCATTGGTTTCATTTTAAATTAGAGTCATGTAGTCCTAATATAGCATTTGTCATGGTTCAAAATGGCCAATGGTGCTAAAATAACACAACAACAAGCAACAATATTATTTGTTGCGTTTAAGCTGCTTTCTCTCCTCCCTCTCCTCCCTGTGTCAGTGTATGTGTGTGACTGCAGGGAGCTGCACTCTGTTTGAGATAAAAAGAAGGAATTAGAATTGAAATATGAGGTAATTTAACTACCAAACACAAGTTTTTGGGCATTTGTTCACTAAAAATTTAACAAATGTATGAAAATGATCACTGCTTTTATCTTGTGTTCTTACTTTTTGTCCTAAAAAAAGATGTGTATATTGTTAAATGAAAAATAACCGCATGTGTCTGTTTTCCCCCTGATATTATTCAGCCCGCCCCGTTCTACCTTTTGTCCATTTTCCACTCTCTCTCTCTGTCCTCTTGTCCCTCCCTCCCTCATTCCCTGCGGTCCCTCCTGACAGGGATGTGATAATGGGACACTAAATTAGGACCATCTCATTCTCACCCATTATCCTCTCAGCAGTTGATGTGATCTCTCACCTACAAAGGTCGAAGGTTAATCTGTGTAAAGCAGTCAGAGCCATGGTCAGAATAATCAATCACCCGCCACTGTGATATGGCAGGTGCCACAAAATGCTGTAAACATGGCTGTGAAATCCCCCTGAAACAAACACACCTGCTGCTGCTATGTGCATTTCATCAAACAAGCACTGGCAGGATTCACCCTCTGATACAAAAAGACTGAATGATTTCCAGACTTAATGTAATTATCTGGCATTTTTATATCTGAAACCTGTTTTAAATATCAGCTACTGTGATCAGGCTGCCAAATATTTGTCATTTCATGGTGACAAACAGCTTCTTTGGCTGCTGGCATAATAGGAGGTGTTTACATGTTTTTTTTAGCCTTTCACTCGTGCTCCTTTGCTGGAAAATCTAATCACTCTCACAGGTTTCACTTAATCACATGAAAAACAAAACCTGAACTATTGAGTCTCTTTAATCCACTTTGTGAATACATATTGGAGAACACAGCTTTCAAATTCCAAAAGGGATTAGTTCTAAACGGCAGAGACAGAGCGGCCTTTGAGGGGAGCTAAAATTACAGGTGGAGTGATCCCTTCTAAAATTATCCAACTCTTTTATATTGCGCCTCTGAAGAATTCATGCTCATGTTTAATTCCCAAGCTCTGATAACGAATGTCTCCTCCGAGCACCTGAAGATTAATACACTTATACCAGGTGCTCTCTGTCTTTTTATAACACACTCCAGCTATTTAAACGCTCAGCTGTCGGCCTGTCAGCTTACAGCATGAGGTCATTTAGAGAGAGTCTTAACCCATAGATGTGCTCTCAGAGGGCTGTGGCAAACACAGCCTGACAGAGGGCAAGAGGAAAGTAAACTTAAGAAATGGAGAAAATCAATGTGAGCTGGGGAAAGAAATTTAACATGAATGTTTGCTTGAGGTTCAATCCTAAAAGGATGAAAACCAGCACACCATCTGAGCTAAGGATGATGCTAACTTTAACATTCTCACTATGGTGACATGCTACAATGATTTGATTGTAGGCCTTAATACTTATAACCGTTGATTATATACTGATACAGGAAATGTATGTCTGTCTCCCTCCAGTGAACAAAAGTAAAGCCAGTATATCCCCGCTGACAGATTTCTCTAAAAATGTACCTTGGTGCTTTTTCTTGAGCTAAATATTGTAAACCTACTTTAAACCAAAGCACACATGAGCTTAAAGATAAAGGATCACTTAACACTTCAGAAAGTAAACACAACAGATTCTTATGTCAGTTTAGAGCACAGTGTCATCCATGTAAAATTCAATAATTGTATTGATATCCTTTTTTTGAGGTCAGACCATAAACCAATGCTGAGGGCAAGGAGGGCTTTCCTTTTGCTTTATTTCATGGGACAATAGACAGTCTTGGTTGCCACAAACCCATTTTTACCTGTTTTGAGTGAAAAATGGTTGTCCTTTCAAATTGTGCGAACCAAATGTGGAACCAAATCTGGATTATGCTTCTATATAATTCCATCCAGGAGAGAGTCAGAGGAAAAATAAGCAGATTAATGTTTTCAAGATGCTCCACAGTGTGTGTAGGTAGGAGGTAACACCAAACTGAAGTCTTGTAACCTTGGCATTTCTTTTTTTTAGTTTACTTGACTGGAGTACCATTGATTTAAATAAAAAAATGGACCCAGCTTATTAAAAATGGCAGTTGGTGGTGATCCTGACACTCCTGTTAAATTACCAAGCAAGCTTATGATTAATAGAAGTCATCTATACTTTGTAGACTCTTTAACTGATGGCTGTGTGAGAATTCGCCACTATGTATGTATGTATGTATGTATGTATGTACTGTATGTGTATGAATGTATTTATGTATGTATATATATATTTATTTATGCATGCATGCATGCATGTATGTATGTATATATGTTTGTATGTATGTATGTATGTTTGTATGCATGTACATTTATACGTGGTATGTAGTTCATTAACACCACTGGAGTGAAGTACCGGTAATGATGTTCATTTTTTTATTTATAGTGTCCCAGGTGCTGAAAACAGGTCTCACATGCCTGAAAATCAACTAAGTGGTTCGAATATCCTTACCCTCCGGTCCATAATGTGATTAAAAATTAAGAAAAAAATGCTTAAAAAATTATAGTATAAAGTATATTTACATATATCTTTATATATATCTATATCTATATCTATATATCTATATATCTATATATATATATATATATATATATAAAGCTGCTACTAGCCTGCGATTTCAGTTTCGTTTCTGAGGACAGAAAATCAATCAAATTAGAGTAAACCTATATTTTTTTAAATTTTGCTTTTCAACAACAATACATTTTTGTTGCAATTGATCTAAAAAGTCTTTCTAACCAAATTTCAACTAAAAGGCTCTGTGCCAAGGCATTAAAAGCATTGTTTGTTGATTTATCATCAAAAATGTGGAAAATTGCATTGTTACCAAATCCTCAAAAAGGTTTCTGGGTCAGCATCTGGATACACTTGTCCATTGTGCAACAATCAACAGTCCCTGAAAATGTCATCAAAATCCATCAGGGACTTACTGAGGTAAAATGTGAAAAAAATGCCCTATCTCACACAAATCCTCTAAAAAAGCCTGGATCCACAACTGGATTTAGACCACAGATTCAAAAACAATAGGTCATTGGCCCATTTCTGACCTGTCCTGAAAATATCATTAAATTCCATTCATAAGTTTTTGATTTATTCTTATATTGAACTTCAAAACATGAGTCTGGTGCAGTAATGTAGAAAATCATGGGTCCTACCCATTTTGTTGCATTGTGATGCCTCATAATGCATGAATAAGTAATAATACCCAGCCCTCTTGAAGCAAGTACAGAGGAAATAAAGTCATCTCTTTGTATGATAGGTTGATAATTAGTGTGTCAGTGGTTTATTTTGGAGAATCACTTGTCCATCAAATAGAAGGTCAAGGATTCAGCCTGGCTCCTGTTGTCACATGTCCTTGAGCTAGACACATAATCTAAGACTACTCCCATTGCTGCCACACTGGTGTTTCAATGTGTATGAAAAAGAGTGACCGTAATACTGATATAATCTTCAATCATCAGTGAGTGAATGTGAGTGTAAACAGGTGGATGTGACCTGCAGTGTGAAAGCTCTATAGGTAGTCAGAGGGACTAGAAAAGGACAAGACAATCTTAAGTCAATTCACAATTTTACCATTTAATTTGATTTGGGTAAAAAACATTCTTATCAGTATCTTCTGGCCCCCATCAGTCTTGGACCCTTGAAAATGTTCTTACTTTTCTCCCTTTATATGGCTCCCCTGGGAATACATCCTCCAGGTAGAGAGAATTACTGTGGAAAAAAAGTATAGCAATCAATCACATGGCTGTTGAGATATTTCATTCTGGACCACATTCAACTTCTTGACCAATGGGCCAAAACTGCCATCCCCCCAAAACCACAGAAAATCTATTACATGTGTTGTTTTGAATGTCTCCTTCAATTTGCATAAATCAATTTTAGGAGAGGAAAAAAAATACAGCCCAGGAGTTCAAACTCTGAGGAAAGCAAATAAGACCACAAACTCAGACCAGCTCCACATCATAAAACCAAACACTCTGCTGTCACCCCGTGCGCCTCCTTCCACCAACACAAGCCAAACTTTGAGTAATGAAAAAGCATATTCAGATTTCACACTCCAATAACAACAAGTAATCAAAGCCGGTGGTGGAGCCGCTCCGACAGAGGCAGCAGACCGAGGCGGAGTGGGGCTGCCGCAGCCCTCAGTCACACTCTAAACACCTGTCTTCAAATGGACACATCAATCCCTATTTCACAGCCCGCCTGGCCTCCAACATGCACACGCATTAACATACAGTACACACATGTGGTGCTCACACACTCTGCAGAATTTTCTACGATTCTGTCCTAGCAGAAGTTTTAAAATCTACAGAAGAAGAGGAAGACTTTTGGACAAAGTAATTATCTACAAAGTTCGAACATGAAGGCACCAATAGGGTGAGAGGGGAGGAAGATGGGAAGCAGCAGAGGAGAAATCAATCCGTTGCAATGCAGCATAAGCTAATCTCACCCTTCTGCAGGACGGACTGATTCACAGCGCGGGAGTGGTACTGCATGGGGGAAAATGGTCCCGGACTGAGAAGAGGATACTGAGAAGCACTTAGCACCTGGTCTGGGATAATACCCATTCTGTCTCCCTCTCCCCCCCCTCTCACTCAAACACACAAACATCAACACATACACACACAAGCACTTTGCCTAATAGAGTAGCAGCAGTAGTCAGCGTTTCCCATGGCAGGCTGTAATCGCATGGCTGGACCCAGTGATGGATTTTGGGTTAGAGGCAGCATCAGCACCACTGCAATAAACACATACACGCATACACACCTACCACATGTGCATACGCTTAGGTGTTTGCACAAAGGGCTCTGAGTGTAAAAGGATTAACGGTGATATGTGCAAGTTAAATGGAAAGGCATATGAAGGATAATGGTTGTTTGTTTTGTCCTCCATAAGATGCAGAAACAGTCTTTTACATGACTGACGTTATTGGAAGGGTTTTATGTTAATACAAGGTGATAGAGCAATGTAATATCATGTCATCTATTTTATTTCATGCTCTAAAAGGAAAAATAAAGTTTAAAGGACTCATCAAAACCCTGTGATCAATTTCAAAAGAGACTCTGATATTAGAATTTATCAACAAGTTGCCTCAGTGTGCCCCTCTTATCATTTACCATTATAATTTTTTCAGAAAATAAAAAGCTGTTGATCTCAAGAAAACCCCACAAACTCATTTAGGTGCTTACAACTGTTGCAAAGGTATTTCAGATATCCCAAAAGACTCTTTGGACCATCTGGATACAAACAGAAATCCATCTGGTACCAAGAAAAAACAAACACAAACCAGAGTTTTTTAAAGTGTGACTCATCCAAAAAAACAAGGCAGCTCATCATCACACATCCAGGTAATTAATGTCCTTATTCAAAATAGATCATAAAGCCATGTCTTTTATTGTTTAATGCAGGAATGTACAACTTAGCATTAATATGTGGTAAATTTAAGAGCTAATTTGGGATTTTTTAAGTAGAGTGGTATGAGGTTACTGGTATTAGACTGATCATTAGCCACAGTGGCACAGATTAGCTCTGCATCTGTACAGAAAGAGGTAGCATGAAAGCTAGGCTATATGTTGCCGAGCAGGGAGCTGAGCAACAAGCCTATCCACTGTCTCTCTCTCTTAACTGTTCAATAAAGGCTACAAGACACACTGCTGTTAACATTATTTAATAAGTTACATTTCCAGTGGCAAACTGTTTGTGTTGGCACTACTGCCATGGCACAGTCAGTGTGTACCATCCTGACCCAAATTGAAGAGTAAGAATGTTGAAATGGGATGAATAAACATGAATCAAACACTCAGACTCAAAAACCTACTACTTCTCATTGATTACAGTCAGAGAGCATGATCCTCTTTAGTGACGTTACACCTAAAAAGAACAATTTTCATCAAAATTTGAGCCTTTGTTTTTAAAAACCATTAAAATTCAAGAACTGTCTTTTATAACAGTCATTAACAGGCAACAATTCGCATTAATGTCAAAGAAAAATCCACCCTCAAATTGCTTCAATAGTAGCAACTCAGACCTACTTTATATTTTCTCTGTTTGCTGCGAAAACTATTTCCTCAAACATATTTATATTTGTGGAGCAAACATTTAATCTTTGCTCAAGGAATAGCCACATTTGGCAGAACAGAAAATTTTTTGCTGGTTTGCCTTGTTATTTTGTGCCTCCCCTGAAATCCTCTCAAGCCCCCCTGGGGAGGTCCATCTCGCAAGTTGAAAACAACAGGCCTTCATGAAATTTAATGAACCGTCTCTAGAAGAAGTTTTGTATTTTCCTTTAGTAGTTTAAGTGAGGTTTTAAGCAGCAAAACAGTGAGAGAGATGTTCTAGCCTTATATATATAGCAGGAATGTCAGTGCTTTACCAGGCTCTTGTTGATCCTGGAGTGAGAGTAGACTGGGCTGGAAAAAGTCCAAATATTAATGCCAGAGAGCAATGCCTGCAAACCTGTAAATATTTGTTTTTGTTGGGTTTTTCCATCACTGTCCTTTCCTGTCTCTTTCCTCAGCTGTTGGAGCAAGCACTACTAGGACATGCTTAACTTGCTAGCCGTCTGAACAATTGCTCCAAAGCAACACACATTTTTTGTGAAAGTCAACAGTTACAAACAAAAATGGGAAAATATTTAATGTAATAGTACCATGACATGGTGGTGGCAGTATCGATTTCAAGTATCAGTACTTTCACAAGAACTCTTTTGGTATCGATTACTCACCTAAAATGTCAATACCAAATGAGTACTCTAACAAAATGTTTATCTGTGAAGTCTTATGGACTGTTCTGACTTTTCTCTGTCTTCATGCCAAGGACCACTTTCTGTGCAATGTGTCTGTGGAACCCAATCAGACATATCAAACAGAACTCAACTAAACCCACAAGCTTGCGCACAGACACATTAAACAGTTTTGTGCCAAACTGAAGTGGTATTAACAGAAAGAAAACAATGTTATGCATTGCTACTCTCTTAAAATATTTTAAAGGCACTTTTGAAATAATGTAGAGTTGATAATGTTCTAGTTTAAAAACCTTTATAAATCTGTGCAACATAGGCTTACATTAGAATAGTTTTCATTTGTATTTATAATATAATTATCAAGCCATCAAAAAAACAAAATATATATAACTTAAGTCAAATACATAAACATTATGTATGCATTGTAGGAGACATCTAAGAAGTACAGAAATTATGACAACAAGAAGTATCGGTATTGTATCTCTTTGAAAAAGTCTGAAAAAGCACATCATTATAAGGTGGAAATGTTACACATTGTTGCTTTATAATTAACGAGAACCCCAGCACATGGTCGCAGGCTCAGTCCCAAACAGCAAACTCACAAACCCGAGGCGCATTCACGGTATGTGTGTGAGTGCACAGTGCTGTTCCACTGTGTTATCTTAAGTCCATGTGGGCTCTGTTGTGGACTTTTGGTCTGTAAATTACACAATTTCCATGAGTCCACATTTCTGCAGACTTTCCTGCAAATTTACCAACATTTCTTTGCAAAAACTGAAGAAGGTGATGGACCAGGCCTTTACTAAATATTTAAAATTATTGTAAAATTAGGCAGTGATTAATGATAAGAATAATGATAGTTAAATAATGATACTGATAATAAATGCAAGCAATGATAATAAATACAGGCACAAACTTAATGGAAAAACATTTAATGAAAATAAAAATTGCTTATTTGTGGTTGCTGTATTTTTTTGTTAAATATGCAAACATTTTTGATAACAGTGATTTTTACTTTTGATATTGTGCTAATGTATGAATAATTTGGTGAAAAAAAAAGACAAATAAATACTTATTGAACTTTCAATTATTTTATCTTTTTCCAGGAGACATCTCATGTCATGAGTGTGTCCAATTATTCATGTTTTTAAAGGTCACTTTTTGTTTCTGTTGAGGACCAGATGCAGCTCTTTTCCCTCCGCTTTAGAAATGCTCAGATCTCAGGCCACAGGAGGCAAGACAATGAGCTCTGTGCTGATTTTCTGTCCAAACAATGTCTGATGGGAGGAGCAAGGAGGGGTTATCAGCTTAGGGGAGGATTTTCAAAACAGTTATATTATCTATCTGTGATGAGCAGAAAACATACGTGTAGGTGGCGGCTGTATAGCTGTGACATAATAAGCCTCAGGTACTAAAAACAGAATGTTTTGAAGGGCATTTTCTTTAAAGAGACATTACTCATTTCCCCTTGAACTGAGAGTTAAGTAAAGGATGTCATGTTTTTCTGCTGCCCAAGCCCCTTCTAACAGCACTGGAAGCAAATAAAATTGATTTTGCAAGACATGGAACCTTTAAGGATCACAAGTCCTCATGGACTCACATACTCACTCACATACACCTGATGCCAATAAATCCTGAAGGCTTCAGTGCACAGGCTTTATAGTGGACACTAGGATTGTCCACTAGGATTGTATTATTCAAACTGAACATGTCCAGGGTTATTTCAGGGGATCATGATATGAAACACTGTCAAAACATGTGAGACAGCCTGAATACCATTTTGTATTTTTCACCATACTGATTACTTTTTCAAAATCGTGGTTGCAGAGTCTTTAAGGACTTTATAACTGCCTTGAGTTTTGTTCAACAACCTCTCTGATTCTCAGAAATTGTCAGTTATGAGCTTTTGGAAAATCCTGATCAGACTTTAACTCTGTGGCTTGGTTGAAAAGGTTCGATGTAAGAGGCACAAACCAAGGCCAATCAACAAGTTAGTGTTTATCAGCTGATGTAAGAGGGTGTAAGGGCTGATTTTTCTGAGGTGAAGAAACGTGGAGCTGTGATTAGGCTCGTAAATCCACTCTGTGTGGTGCAGTGAGGCTGAGATAAAGCATGTTTGCCCACAGAGATCTATGGCAACAGAAGGCTTACAGACAGCTAAATTATTCACATGGAGTATATTGAATCCTTAGTACTTTGATAACACATGCAAACTTTAAATAATTGTGAGTGCATGTTCACTCTCTACATGAACTTACACTTATCCTCATTTACCTTGTATGCAAACATATAAATAGCTGTGCCTATGTATATGCATCAAGTACTCCTAGAAATGAATGAAGATGTGTTGAGAGTGCCACCAACTGTGAGCAGATGAATGATTCTCAGAAATCCAACAGAATTTCTCCCACTGTATTTCAACTCCTTGACTATAGCATCAGTCCATAAATACCCAGTGAGGGTGATGAGGTGAAAACCGGTTGCGATAAAAAAAAAAAAAAGGTCATAAAAACGACAAACAGAAACAGTCATCTCCATCTTATTCCGCCCCGCTTCCATTAGTGTGACAATTTCATTAAACAAACATAATGTACAAAATCATTTCCTCGACTTGGCTGGCTCCGAGAAATTAACAGCAACATGGAAGTCATGCATAATGAATGTGAACATTTGCCATCTACAAGTCTCCCACAGTCAAACATTAATTCAACCTCGCTCAGGGTAAGGAGAGGGAGGAGGACGACAAATGGAATACAGGGAAGAGGAAGGACTTTGGAGAGTGAAAGTGAAACCTTTAGAGGTGTTCTGATCAAGAGGTTCACCGCCGGGTTTAAGCTTGCTGGGGCCGGATTGATTTCATTGGAGTCTTGGTAAGAACATGATGGATTAAAAAAGGTATAAGTCCTTCTTTTAAATGTGCACTACTTGAATGAATACTGCTATTTTGTTTTTAATGATGACTAAATCCAATATTGTCTGCTCTTCAGAGTTCGCAGGTAAAGACTACTTGCTTTTGTCCCCATTACAGCATATTTTTACTTTACTAAATAATGACCTCTTATCCAGTCAGTCTTTTACCAGCAGTTTGAAATGGATGTCATTCCAGGAAAACTCTCTATAATTAGTCTGAATTCTTGACAGACAAATGACTCCTTGCTGGCATATTGCTGCCCTAACATGCAGCAATATAGTCACATTACTGTACATCATTATTTTATTACTCTGTTGATGTCTTGTCAGAACCCTGTTGCTTGTGTGAGTGTTGCATTTCAAAAATAAAAGTTACAGTACATACAGCAGAATTGTCTTTTAAAACATTACCTTTACCCCAATTTATCCAGTCTTTGTGTTTTCCTCTAAAGCAGGGGTTTCAAACAAACAGGCAGAAATCACATGGCAATGGGTCATACATCAGTAAAAACATTTATTCTAAGTTGTTTGATTGATGCAGGGTGTTTTACTTTAGGGAAAGGCACAAGCAAATAAATGCAATCTCTGCTATCTAACCTTTGGCTCATATACTGGTCCTGCTGTCGCATAATTGTAGTTGTAATACTTAAAAAAAGGACATTTTGTGCAACAATGAAAACTCGGGACAAACTAGAGAGCTCAGGCTGTATACAGCTGCCTGGTGTGAGGGACTTAAACCATGAACATGGGGAGAGTTTTGTTTAGAACTTACACAATAATAGCCAAAAATCAATATTAACATTAGATCATTTCTGAATTATGAATCTGTCTTCCTGGGTCTATCTCTATTTGATGCACAACTGGCATGGGCAGTTCACAAGTGAGAACCATCTCATTTTACAGACAGACAGACAGCAGAGTTGGTTATTAAAACACTTGTGATAGATAGTCCCTCTTTGAGTATCACAGAGGATACGAGTATGACTAAACATTTGAACTAGGAACTAAAAGTAGAAGTCAAGTCAAATGAAGTCAGCTTGATGCCATTTCCCACTGATCATACCCAGGCAGGTTGAACATGACTCTCATGACAGTGCCACAAACAATTGGCATCATCTTATTCTTTTAGCATAAATCCTACCATCATTTATCTCAACTCAACATAACAAAATGCTAATACTAACATTTTAGGGAGGGGAGTTGGAAAAAAAAAAAAGCACTCATCCTTCACAAGAGGTGATTTATTACCCAGTACAGCAGGGTCATACATTAATTTTGCTCTTTATATAAAAGGCCTGTTATTTCTGCATGCATAAATAAAACACTCAGTCAGACATGCAAGCATAAACACATGCACACACAACCCAACAGCCTTCACACTCCGCCTGTGTTTGGGAAAATGTCACAGTGTCAAGAGGATGTTTATCTGCTGGGGACAGACTTGATGGTTTGACGGGGCCCACTGCAGCGCCATTCCATGATGTAATGTTACGCTAGTGTGTATTTTTGATTGTCATGTGTGTTGTCTTTGACTGACGCAGGTCCATGAGAAGTGCCAGCATGCTGCACGGCGCTCAAACAGACGCACATAGGATGTGACACCGCCGAGCCAGCAGTGTGACAAGCATGTGACAGGGCAGAGCTGCTCCTAAATGACTTCTTCGGCTCCATTACCCTGCCAAAACACCGGACACGCCATCTCCCATTTCCCATTTCCCCTTCATGGTCACAGAGCCTTTTGGTATTCACAAATGGAGCGCTGATTGCACCCTACCTTTCACTCAGTATAGATTAATCACACATAGTTGCAAGCTTGCACGCACACGAATAAGACGGCCTCACATACACACACACAAACACACACATTGCAAATCAAGCAGGGTGCTGAGTGCCAGGAGCAGGCCAGCAGCAGTGGTGATTATCCTGGAGGAAGAGTCCGTTGTTGGTATTTACCCCGCCACTCTCCCTCTGATGTTTTGACACTGCCGGCCTCTAGAAAGCGAGAGCATTCGTCAAGAACTGCCCTGAAAGCCAGCGTGTTGAAGGTGACCGACAATGAATGTGTCATTAGACGAGACACAGATTAGTACAGGAGAGAGTAAAGGAGGGACAAAAAAAGGCGGATGGGGTTTTGGGACATGTCGAGGGAAAACAAAGTGTAGCTGACAGTGAAAACTGCTGGTGTGCAGAAATTCAAAGCTAAAATATAACTTCAGTCCTGGTGCTGTTATTTGTGGCATGACGTGCAGTGATCTTTAACCTTAAAAGTAGCAGAGGGTGCAATTTTCAAGATACACTGGTGCTGAGGAGTGTCAATAAAAATCAAATGAATGTATGATCTTTCATCTCCGGTTATGATAAAGAAATATATGTGACCCTCTCATAAACCACTTTTTGATGTTAAGGGGGGCGGGGAACGCCTGTCAAATTTTATGATCATGAGGGTTTAAGATCTGGTACACTGCAGGCCCTACCCACTTCCTATATCACAGCGGGTTTGATTTCTTGCCAATTTGCCGTGCCGAACACTCGCATTAGCTCCACCTAATGAGGAATCGTGATGTGTGTACGTTAAACCTGGAAGCCTGTTAGTCTGTGTATCTGACAGTGGGGGAGCGCTTGTCATCGTTTAGCCTGTTTAGCTCAGTCAAGTGTGGTGACATTTCTGCTATTTCCTCCCTGGCTATTCTGCATGCTGGTAATTGCAGTCTTGTGGGTGTAAAAAAAAAGCCACATTACTTTTTATAAAGTGGGAGAGTTTAAGTAAAGAAGGACATGAATTCAGCCGTCAGATGCTAAGATGCATGAATCATTTATGGGACAAAATATGTGCAGACGTGTTGAGAACGGATATCATCTTTACAGATCTGTGAACTTGTTGACTGAAAGGGCCTCTTCTACTCGATTAGGGTGTGATGTGTGATATCTATAAGCAAGCAGGGACTGTTAGAGTGGGAATGATAAGGAAAAGAGGAAAGAAAAATAAACTGGATGTGCAAAGGAAAAGAGGCAGGAGAATTTCACTGTTAGAGTAATGATAGACCAAAATATTTTCCTTTTTTTTGGTTCTATGTTCTTTCGTTTTTTAGATTTGAAAAAACAAACAAATAAAAAAAAACAATGTAGACAAAAGTTTCGGAGTGTTAGTGATCAGTTTTGGTCCAAACCTTATGTTTAAAACTGAACATGAGAACCACTTGTAAACATAAAAAACCTAGAAAAGCACTCAGAGAACACAGCCCTCCGCCAAGCAGCTCAGTTACAGCAGTGGCTCTTCATGACCTACCAGGCTATTGTTAGCCGTTGTGTTAGCTGAAGTCCTCCACTGGCAATTCAAGGGAAGCTGGGAAATGTGTTGACATAGGCTTAAAAAAAGATGACTTCAGTTTGCCAAAAAACTACAATTCCCATAATGCCGTAAATAAATGGAATTTGCCATCACAAACTTAAACGTTTTTTTGTGACATCAATCTAGATCGGATCATCACCAAAATGTAATGGCTTCTTCCTTGGACCAAACCACACCTCTGGTAAAATGTTCATGTAAATGAATCCAGTAGTTTTTGCGTAATCTTGCTAACAGACAAACAGACAGACGCCTTTACTCAGCAGCGTTTTTTTTCTTCCATGCAAACTGCTTCTGATGTACTGTCTAGATGACTCCTACTTTGAAACTAGTCCTCAGCCACATTAAGTCATGCCATTGTCATGATGCCAATTGTTAGCAAAGGTTTTCTTTGAAAACTGCTCTGCAATGAATCCATAAGTGGTTTTATCAGCAGCATGAGGGATGACAATATGCTGTGGTTGCTGAACTTGGAGGTGCTTTAATTCTAACTTCTTCAACAAACTCCACGTTTCAAACTCCAGCTTGACTTAAAAATCTTCCTCATTCATTTTTTAGTTTGCTGACATTTGAAAGCCACTCTGCCTCTCACTTACTGACAAATTAATTGTTAATGTCAGTGCCAGACTCTCTAAAGGACAGCCAATCATCCTGATCCGCTTGAAGGTTGAGTCAATCACTTGTGAATTATTACATGACGTTGAGTGAGGCCGTGGTCCCTACCGCACCTTTTTTGTGAATAGAGTACACTGTGAGCATGCGCATTGCAATTCTCCACATCTAATAGACAGCAAAAATACATCAGATAATTTTGCAGGCATGGGGCTGGGCAGACCCCCTGCCTCACGGGTTATATTTTATAGGCCAGTGCTGACCTCCAGGGTTGTGTGCATTTTTCAGACAAAAATCCCATGCGGGGTTGCCTCTCAGGAAATTGTTGACTCCTCTGGCAGCGATGTTTCATTGAAATGACTGCCCTTTTAACTTTCAAGGGTACTTGAGTCTGGTAGTGTGCTCTACTAGTAATTGGAAAGTTGTGGGTTCGAGCCCAGCACTGTCTGTCACATGTAGATGTGTCCTTGGGAAAGACACTTAACCCCAAGTTGCTCCCACTGCTGTGTCAGT
Source organism: Cetoscarus ocellatus (assembly GCA_037902135.1). NCBI lineage: Eukaryota > Metazoa > Chordata > Actinopteri > Labriformes > Labridae > Cetoscarus > Cetoscarus ocellatus. The sequence continues at coordinate 162,218 of JBAMNC010001079.1, forward strand.
AGCTTGTAAATGAGTATGAAAGAGTGTGGATGTGTTAGGTAATTACTGAAGCAAGAATTTGTAGATGTGACCTGCGATACGAAAGTGCTTTAAGTAGTCACAAAGACTCAAAATGTGCCTTCTAAGCTAAAGTCCATTTACCACTACCTGTTAGCACTGTGCACACAGGACTATGGCTGGTGGTGCCACTGGTTTTTCATGTACAATAAATGGTTACAACATTGTGGCCAATGATCATATACCCAAAGGCAGCATGGACTGTTCTGTTTCTGCCAATGGAAGGAGCATAAAGAAGCATATGAGCATTTCTTATCCCCTTACATCCTCACTCCTAGACCAGTTCATGACTTTCAAAAGATATTTTTTAAATCCAGGGTAGCTGCATCTGAGCTTCGTTACTCTTTGAGTGATTCTTGGTCTGTTGTTAGAAGAGCTCCTGGTGCATTGTTTTCAATGAACTCTGGCTGGTGTGAATGAAAATGAGATTTCACTGTATCCTGTCCGCTTAACACCACATGACTCTCTTTAAACACTTCTCATTTCATGCTTCCCAATGTGTACAGGCAGGCAGCAACAGCACAGCAAGCAATCACAAATTCAAATGAAAAAGAGGAGAGGGAGGAATTTCTCCTTTGCAGCCTTGTTTAATTTGCCGCCTCCTGGGCAACCGAAACGTGTCTCGGCTGCGCTGTTGTTTGAAGGTTCAGAGACGTACATGTATTCAGAGCTCGGGAGAAGAAGGCCTGGAGAGTAAGAGAAAAAAAAAACCTCAACAGAGAGAGGCTGAGCTAAATAAAAAGGACAAATTGAATAAACTTGATACTTCGTTTATACCTGGAGCATGTACTGAAGTTGAAATGCACGCCCACATGCCAGACCCAAACACACACACCAAGATGGGAGCATCGTGTGTTAATGCCTGGAGCTTTCCAGCCGTGCAGCCTTCTCAGGGGAGACATCCTGATAACACAAACTCACTCTGTGCTGGTGGTCCCAGCGGACAGACAAACAAAAGACAAGGTTTTATCTGCTTTTATCTCATTAAACACTCTATAACTTGCCTAATTGTTTACGAAGGGATTTAGAAGAATATCCCACCCTAGGTTTATGACTTTCGTGCGTTTGAGCGTATGTGGTTGTGCTTACTATAAACCCACACATTAGGAAGTATGCATATGTGATTTATTATTCTAAGACTTAAGATGCATTTTAATTAGGGCCTGTTTGAGGGTGCGGCCTAATGAGATATGGCAAAAGATTAGAAGACAAAGGCCACATTTTCTTCACGCCACTCAGCGCTCCATCTTTGGAGTCGTCCCTGGATTATAAACACTGTTAAATATGCAGAGGCTGGGTGCACACATCTGGCTGGGAAACAGAAACAGGCCTCTAAAATGTTTCATAATTCAAAGATGATATTTTCTCTTTGCAGCCAATTCATGTCAGCCCCCTCCCTGGCCTCCACCTACTCTCCTCTCCTGCGTTTTTTCTTCTTTGCTTGTTAGATATTCAGCCAACAGCACCTTCCTCTGCCTCCCCCCCGACCCCATGCTTTTCAATCTGTCCATCGTAACACTTGAGCTTTGATCTTCTCACCCAGACCTTCTCATTCAAGCCCTGCAGCTTCCCTTGCTCCCTCCCTCCAACTCCACTCATCTTTAATACCTCCCGTATCCATCTCCATTCCTCTTATCCCTTGCTCCCTTCTTCCCCTCCACCTCCATCCTTCCCTCCATCTTCTCCCTCTCTTTTGCTCAGGCCCTGCATGTGTGATGGCTATTGCTCCCATGGTACTTATTAGAGCAACGCTTTTAATTACAGTATGCACATCGATCAATTTGTTGCATTTCTAGTTGGTCCCTGTCGTCCAGTTGCCATGCTGATGGATCACCTGCATCGGTCGTGGTCATCTGTGACACAGGCATGCAGATTACTCAAGCCCCAGGCGGGCAGGGGCCGATCCATGATGGTGTCAGTTGCAGGTATTAGTGCATAATGAAGAGCAGGAAAGGTGCTTAAAAAGTTCCTGCTGTGAGAGATTCAGGAGTGAGACAGTAAACTATTGAAAGGTAATGATAGAGGTAAGGACAGGCTCAATGGTGGTTTTATTAAAGGCTTAGGCCTATGCTGGCCTCATAGTTTCAAGGGATTCTGAAGTCAAAGACAAATATCAAAACTCAAAAATCCTAAAAGTTACAGGACTCTGGGCACAAGCCAATGATTTTGGCTGTCAAGTGTAAGGTGGTCTCAACGCTTGAATTTGTTATTTTTTAGTGGTGTTTCTCCTTTTCATTGACTATAGTGTTGCTAATAATCAAAAAGGGTCTGGAAAGTATCAAACAGGAAGCTAAAGGCTGGTAAACACCTTAGAGAGTTGAAGGAACAAAGACTTCAGAGCAACAACCTCTCTTTGACATGTCCTTCTCTTTGTAGTACAACACTGAGGAAATAGAAAAACAAAGGACAAAATCTGGTGAGGACTGGGGACATCGGTGAGCATGCTATTGTCTGTGAAACTACAGAAACTACAGAAGCATAACTTTGGTACAATATCGGTGTTGGCAGATATTAGCAGAATGTCAGAATCGGCTGATATCAAAATTTCTGCTGATATTTACAGCAAATTTTTTTAGCTATAATATAAGCCCTATATAACACAGATATTGACAGTTTACCCACAGAATGTATTAATTTAACACAATGCGTCATTCTATTATTACTGAATGTTTACATCTTACAAAAACTATAGTGTCTTCTGTTAGAGACTAAAATGTTGTTTTCCCAACACAAATATGCTGTCACAATGAGAGAGAGGGACTTTTGTAAAGGAGATACCTAGTACTCTTGCCAAAATTGATCAGTATCTGTATTGTATCAGCAATAATAAGTTTGGAAATACTGGCATATTAAATATTTGCAATAATCCAATATTATGCATCCCTTGAGCACTGTTTGAGCACTAGCGTCTAATGCTGTTATATGGACTGTCTAGAAGGGTTGTCAAAAATATTGATACTCCTAAAAGTATCGATACTCAAACGCCTTATCCAGATACGATACTAACTTGACATGGTATGGATACTACAGTGCGCTAGCCTGCAGCGCCCGCCACGTGCACTCTGCAGGCAGACAATGTCCGGCAGTCCGGACAGCCCTCACTGCGACCCTGCTTGCTGTCCTGCGTATCCAGTGTTTCCCCTATAGTTTATTTGTCGTCGCAACACCTCCGCCGCAACAACAGGATCCCAACCCATAAATTCAAGTGCAGATTTAAAAAAAAAAAAACATTGATTTTTATTTTAATCAGAAGGGTACGGAGCCCCTAAGGTGCCACGGAGAAAAAAAATATATATATCATATATATATCGTGCGCACGAGATAGTAAAACAGACAGCAACAGACAGCCGGGCTCATCAGTAGATGGCAGTAATGCCCCATAATATTGTGGTCACCTGCCGGTAAAAACCAAGAAGAAGAAGAAGAAGACAGCCGGGCTCGGTTGAAGCATCCCAGTAACCAGCCAACGTTAGCTGTGTCTGTGAATGTAGGAGTGCAGGGTATGTACAGTCCCTTAGACTATTTATCAGTACCTTAAATAAAAGCTGCACAACTTTCAAGACTCAAGCAAAGCTCGTGTCTTGCTGCCACACGCTGAATAAGGTGGAGGGAGTTAGCCCCGAAGTTAGCTACAACTTCGCCTCTGTAGCAGCAAACAAGTCCCCCCTGTGCATCCCAGGTCAGGACACTGACTGAATCTGAGTACTCCTTCCGCCGGCTGAGCCTGTTGTCTTTTAGTATGCGCAGCAAAGTTCTCCAATTTAGGATTATTCCATCTCTCATGGCAAGAGCAGCAAGAATGTCATTATATGACAATCTGAGGTGGAAGTAAAAGTTAACTTTCTCACCTCTTCTCTCCATTGTGTGTGTCTGTAAACATCTGACGTCACTACGGGAAGCCGTAGTGGACAAGGACAAGTCAAAACGTGGTAAATAACTTTATTTCGTGTGCACGTTTAAGCTAAAACGTGCGCACGAATAAGTATTCCGTGCGCACGTTTTAATATATCGTGCGCGCGTTTTACTATCTCGTGCGCACGATTTATATATTTTTTTCTCCGTGGCACCTTAGGGGCTCCGTAGAAGGGCGTTTAACAGGCATTCTTTTTATCAAATAAAAAAGCTTACTCTAATTTGCGCAATTTTAGAGTCTTATGGGTCGCTATCATTTCATTACATTTATTAAAATGCATTTCTCCTCTCCTCTGACCCTTCTCTGACCTGTCGTCTACTGCGCAAGCCATCCACTCTCTCCAGCACAAAGTCTGATCATTCACGTAAAATCATTCAACAAAACAAACGCTGCCTTCAGTTAAACAGCACAGAACATGAATGAAACATTCACTGATTTAAGTAACGCTTTCACACAAAGCAGGGAAAGGAAGGAAATGCTGAAGAAGAAGAGAGATTTTCAGCCAATGTACATGTGATATACATGTGAACATTTGATATAAATCCCCGCTCAGCTTCTTTGCGTGCGTGCGTGCGTTCCTCCGAAGCCGGGGATTTTATAATTCAGCCGGTGTCTTGATAGCTCATGTGCATGGTTTAAATGAACGCAAGACTTAAAAAATTAAGAGTCAGCCTTTTGATGAACCAAAACTCAACATTCTTCATCAGTTCAGCTCTTGTTTTCACTCACTCACTGTTTTCTAAATGATAAATTCATCCAGAGGTATCCTGGATCACTTATTCTCCATGATAAAAGAACAATCTTTGAAGGATCAAGCTTCAAATACAATCTACTAGTGCAGCGGTTCTCAACCTGTGGGTGGAGGCCCATAAGTGGCTCTCAGAGTTGTTTTCAGTGGATGGTGTATAAATCAGGTAAAACTGTGGCAAAAATGTCTTCAATGGAGTCCCTAAGAGGACAAATATCCATCAGAGTATGTCAGAGTATACCCACTAGAATAAGCCAGAATACACCACTGGATAGATAGATAGATAGATAGATAGATAGATAGATAGATAGATAGATAAATAGATAGTTGAATGAAAAAAAATGAACAGAAAATGATGAACAAAGAAAGATAGATAGATGAATGAATAAATGAAAAATAATTAATAGATGAGTGAATAAACAAACAAAGTGATTAATATGAATATAGATGATCCTGAACGACGGACCACGCTCATTCCGGCCCAGGCACCCCATTTTCTGATTGATTGATTACTTAATTATTTAATTTAATTGATATTTTATCTGTGGTTCTGTTTTTCATGTTAGTAAAAATGTTTTTTATGTCTGAGAACAGACACATGTACTCATTTACTGTGCAGGTACACCACACACATCACATAACAGACTTACCCACAATTCCCTACTTGTTTTGTTATTGTAAGTCATGTACGTTGATGTTTCTGTTTGTTTTGTTTTGTCTTGTTCAATAAAGGATTAAAAAAAAAAAATTATGCATTTTTAAGTATTTGTCATTTTTACCCCCGCGGTATCGAAAATGGTATCGAGTATCGAATATCTTATTGGGTATCTATATCGAGTTTGAAACGTTAGTACCTTGACAACCCTACTGTCTAGTGCAACACAACTGGGCTAACCTTCTGCTAGATCTAAATTTACAGTTACATACAACTCAAGAACTAATATAACATAACTCAATCTTTATTTAAATTACAGGCATGTAGCTATTATTTTTTTTGAAGTCTGCATTTTCTGAATTGACTGAAGTTCATGTTTTTGGTTCTTACCTAGAACTCCACTCAGCTATTGGATTTTAGCATGCCTTCAAACCCCTCAGTTTCAGCCCTGCTTAGAACAGACTGTTTTAGTGTAAATCTTCATAAGTTGTGAGTGGCTTGTATTTTTAAGCGCTGTGCTCTAATGTTTCCAGTGTGCACAAACATGCATTGACATTTTCCTTTGCTGAGAGCTGTCAATGATCAGATTGTTTAGACTGTTTGAGAATGAATTCTCCTGGGGGAGCAAGCTGCAGTAGAGTTTTTCCCATCTAATGTTGGGCGTAGGGATGTAACAGTATGAAATTTTCATATCACGGTTATTGTGACCAAAATTATCACCGTTATTATTATCGGGCTATTGTTGCAGTGTGCTCAAAATGTTCAAAAAGTACTTTTACACACATTTGAAATCATTTAACCCCTTTAATATTGCAATTATAATAGGTCTTTTTTCTTTTTGTCAATAAATGTGTTAGTAAGTGTCCTTTGAGTTAAATTTTTTCACCCTTTTTTATGAGAAATAAAAGTAAACAATTCTGGCAAGTATTTGTCATTATTATGTTATACATGTTTAAACAGTGTGTAATTACAAGAAAAGAAAAACAGATTTGAACTTTAAACAGGATTCTCTTCATAAACAAGTGTTAATGAACATGTTCAAAGTTTTGAGATGACCAAAAATAAACTTAACCTATTTTACACACACTCACATTTTTTGTTTGCCTGCAGCAAAAGTTTTCATGTTACAGCTGCCTATCTTGGCCAGGACACTCTTGAAAAAGAGATTTTTAATCTCAATGAGTTTATTTTCCTGGTTAAATAGAGGTAAAATAAAGAATAGCTGATTGTATTAGACCATGTCCAGGCGTTTGTTTACTAATGATAGTCCCTGAGGCAATTCCTGTCCAGTTAGCCCCCTTCCATGACTCTCCTCTGGTCTCCCCTCTCCCTGGCAGATGTCCTCCACATTTCCTCCTCCAATGTTTCCAAATTATGATTGATGAAATCCATATAACACCAACTATGATGGAAAAAGACAATCAATTAAGAAATACGGCCAAAGAAACGGTGAATAAATGGCAAAAGAACGGCAAGAACACACTCCAGAATGATATTAATGCTATTATTTACAACATTTATACATTATTTAAACATAAAATACTGATAAACCGCCTATAACTCACTCAGGTATGGCTCACTCAGTCTTTTCACTCTCACTCTCTCCGGCTCAGTCAGCTCACTTACTCAAGGAGTTATAGCAGTTTTAATCACGCACGTCTTTTTCTTTCGCTGGCAACAGCTTCGTGTTTTAGACAGGGTGATCGTCTTCAATCAGTTTACCCTCGGCATCCTTGTAAAATCTAAAATTCGACCAGACTTTGTCCATTTCAAGGAGGAAAAACCTCCGGTTTCATGTCTGTATGGCACCAACCACCATAACTTTCACTCTCAGAGGCCAAACATTGCAAACTGCACATACGCGCCTCCGTCTGTGAGGGACCGTGGCTGCTTTAGCGAGGAGCAGACACATAGTTCCGGCTTCTCCATGCCATGAGCTGCATCACAGCAAGTTATTGACACAGTGTGGTAAGGTAACCATTACATCCCTAGTTGGGTGTGTTGACAAGCCATAAAGAGATACTTTAGTGTACAAACCATGACGTAGTATATTGTGCATAATAAATGACGTTTACAAACCTACATGACATGAACTTTTACCAAGTTCCTCAAACCTCATTTGATACTTAATTTTTATAGCTGTATGATGTGACTAATTGCGATGGCCACCAGAGCTGCCATGACAATACAACCTCTATCATTCCCATGAAAACACCGGATGTTATGTCAACGGCTGGCTCATTTGACATCTGAAACAGCTACGTACAGCTGTTCTCCGTACAAATCATTTTATTCTACTTACTAGGAGTGTAGTGATTCATCAATCTGGATTGATACATCGATTGGTTAAGCAGTGATCCAATCAAACTGATGGAAACTCAAAACATCGATCAATATCGTTATCTTTAATATACGCCTTTATTTTGACATTCTGACCGGATATCCATTTCACAGTTTCAGCCCAATCACGCCTCGTTCTGAAGTTTCCAGGGCTCTCAAGTCTCACGCATTCAGCTTATGAGACATTCATTTGAACCTTTTTGCCCTCAAGTACACCTGGTACTTCTCCCGCTTTAAAATGTATTGTGTAGCGCCCACCGAATAAACACCGCTTTGAAACATGTAGCAACATGCTCTGAGCGTAACAGAGCTAAATGAGAGCTTGACATATCAGCCAATCAGTAAATAGCATTGCTATATCAGGGTAAGATATGGTCGATCTGACCGCAGAGGATGCATACTGCACGCACACGACGAGAGTACTTAATCACACGAGTACAGTAAGTTATCTCATCATTTGATTTTGTAGCTCACTGATTAATGAAATGACTCAATGTACAAAAGGGAAAACAATGAGAGCTTGTTCTTATTCTTCCTCCACACCTACCGTTAAACAGTGAAGCAAAGTCTAATCACACTGATATACAAACTGTGGTAACCAGGCATCACATTAAAACAAATCGTCATTGTTGACTTAGTTAAGTTAATAGTTCTACTTAGAACATGAGAAACGATTGGCTTTAATTAAAATCAAAATTGCACATTTTTAGTTTAAAAGAGCATGGTCAAATGTTGGAGGTCAACAATAATAAAAATAAACTAATGATTCGGTAATTTGTATTATTGTTTTGCATCGTTACTTGATATAATGTACTAACACCACAATGTAACAATAAGACCCATAAAGTAATTGTGGGGGCAAAACAGCACCTGACTACTAATTAACCCCATTTTAATTTTAAAACATAATTAGATCATACAGATGGTTATAATCCTCTATAAACGATCATACCCAACCACATGTTTCACATTTCAGTAATAAAATTGGCAAAACATCAAAATTGCTTTGTGTTTCTTTCTTGCTTTAGGTGAAATGTAGCTGATTTTGTTAAATGTGTACATAATATCGTCTTCAATCGATCGAAGGCCCCTGAATCATATTGAATCGAAATCGAATCGGGGCAGACTTTGTGATATCAGCAAATATCGTATCATTGTCCAAAGGATCAATATTGTATCGTATTGCATGAAACTGATGATTTACAACCCTACTGCATACTTGTGATGAACCATGATTATTCTCTGACAGCCACTGCACCTGTCTCCCAAGCTCCCCCAGTTAATGGGTGACTCCAACCCCATACCCTTCAGACGCAAAAAATCCTGTTTCACTGTACACAAACAAAACATTTTGATAACAAAAAAGAATTTTGAAATGCCGGTCAACAAATATTTCCTTAACAGTAAACCTTTGTTTTCATTTTATGGATACATTTCTCACAAAGTGGGGAAAAGCAATGACTGTAGAAAGAATCTGACAAAGCCATGCAACATCGGTCAGTTCTTCCTTTATGAAAGAAGGCTTTGGGATGTTATTAAGGCCAGTCTGGGGTTGCTGCCATGCTGTGCAATAAATCTCAACCGAACTTCAGAACAACCCACTGACAGACAGAGAGCTTGTGTTGAGGCGGTACTTAAGCATGGCTTGCATCCATGATAAGCATGTCTTTAACTATCCAAAATAAAATAATAATAAAAAAGACCTCCCACTTTTTAAGGTCCTTTAGATATATTACATATTTGGAAGCCATTAGTTGAACCAGGCTGTAATCAGGATAGATCAGAAATGGGCTAAGAACTAATCAATTAGACTCTGGTGGTGATCGGAATCAGAAAGTGGAGGAAGGCATTTATCAAAGGATTTGGTTTTACATATTTGTTAATAACTCAATAAGTTCCTACAGCCAGCCTCAAGCAAACAATTCAGGAACTACACGTTCAGCACTTCTGCATTGGCTTCATTTTTCAGCCTCTGAGGTTGCCATTAGGAGAAAAACTATTTAAGGTGGCCCTCCTTGTTACCTCCCCCAAGGAGGTTATGTTTTTTGCCAGCATATGTTTGTTTGCTTGCTTGTTTGTTTGTTTGTTTGTTTGTTTGTTAGCAAGATTTTGCAAAAACTACAGGACGGATTTTGCTGAAATCTGAAAATTTGCTGAAAATCAGGAGATGTTGGTAATGGCCCAACTTAGAAATTATTAGATTTTGGTGGTGATGCTGATAACCACCAACAGTTGTTTTTTGCTCGATAACTGGCAAACTAATAATAATAATATTAACATGATTCGGAGTGGGTTTTCAGGCTCAAGGAATCATATTATGATGCTAACTTTAGCATGGAACCATTGCTTGTAGATGTAAAAGCAATATGTGAGCTACCTTGGCGGAGGTTTGCACTCTCCAAGTGCTTTCTAGTTTAGCACTGTGAGCAATCCATGAATGAGTGAGTGCCCTTGATTTAAAATACAGGTAAGAGGTGGGTAGAGCTAACAGTAAATCTCTATAAGTTAGTTTTTTTTTTTTGTTTTGATTCAGAGCCCTGTGGCCGAGAAATTAACTTGAGGTTTTACTAATTATAAACTTGGATGGCATATCTGTCCTCTAAAGACCAAAGTATTAACTCGAACACAAACTCTCCTTCTTTATTTCATAAACTTCACTTCATTTCAAGCACACTAATTTGCATTAATAGAAGATAATCTGGATGCTTTTGAAGTTTCATTCTCTCCTCTGGGAAAAGCTTACGCACTCACACTCATACACACACAAATCAGATGTCTTTGCTGTACATGCAGTCGCACACCTCCTGCACCTGTATTTCCACATAGCTCTCTAATCCTACTATAGTCTGACCCCCCCAACAGAGATTAGGATACCCTGCATGATGCATTACACTCAGGCACATCAACACCAGCACACATACATGCACTAACACACACACACTCCCTCAGCATTTGTAATGTGTTTACTTTGCTTCTAAAACATGTGAAATAGTTCTCTCTACAGCTCACTGCATGAATCCTATAAGCGTGTACACAAACATATGCATCCAAGTGCATACTCGTATTTACCAGAGGAGAGGGACACAGTCAGATGAAACACAGCTCAGGTGCAGATGAATGATGAAAAGGCAGATCCTGCTTAACAGCTGCCGTATGATTATTCAAGTGGTTTGATGGTATCAACCTTCTTCTTCAATAAGACATGCAGACAGGGATCTTTGGCAGAGCAAACAGAGCTGTATAATGAGTCTAGTTCCGGACTAAAAAAGGATCAGATGTTTCTTTTTTTCCCCTCTCTCTCATCTACATGAGATACTCTGACTTACTCTTATCACTCACAGATCCTGTGGAGAAACATTACAAAGCCCTCTGGTGACCCTTAAAAAGGAAAAAAAAAGCAATTGTAGGCATCCCTACATGTGGTAAAATTAGACGGTCAGTCCATGCCCCTAGATGGTTGAATGAGCAGTAGCTCCCTGTGAGGTTTTTCTTCTGACGCATTCAAGTTCCACGGTAAATCTCAGTCACAGCATGAAACGATTTGTATCTCCGTCTTTAATCTTTTGATGAAATAGCTCACAGAGTGCTTTTTGATTCAATTTTCTGTATTTCCAGTAAAAACAGAAAGCATGAGTAGGTGCAGAAGTTACCCATCTGTGTTAGGTCTGTGTTGTGTTTTGGGTAATAAAAGACCAATCAGGAGACAGTTTGTGTACTTTGGTTATTTCCTCTCAGTCACTCTGACCATGCCTGAAATGCCCTTTTGAAGTACCCATCCATCCTTTCATTCATTATTAATATCCCTTATCCCTTTTGGGATCACAGGGGGCTGGAGCTTATCCCAGCTGACAATGGGCAGGAGGCAGGGTACACCCTGAGCTGTTTGCCAGGCAAACACAGGGCCACATGGAGAGACAGACAAGCATTAATGCTGACACTCACACCTAGGGACAATTTAGAGTCACTAATTCAATTGGTATGTGGGAGGAAACTGCAGCGCCTGGAGAAAGTCCATGCAGGCATGGGGAAACAATGCAAACTCCACACAGAAGGACCCTGGTTGACATGTGAAGTTTAACCAGCAATCACATAAATATATATGTATATATATATATATGTATATATATATATATATATATATATATATATATATATATATATATATATATATATATATATATATATACATACATATATATATGTGTGTGAGTGTGTGTCTGTGTGTGTGTATATATATATGTATATATTTATATATATATGTATATATATACATATATATATATGTATATATATATACACATATATATATATATATATATATATATATATATATATATATATATATATATATATATGTATATATATATATATATATATATATATATATATATATATATATATACTGCTCCCATTCCAACGTCGCTGGCATCCGTATCCAGTATGAATGGCAATGTGGGTTCTGGTGTGGTGAGAACAGGGGCATTTGTGAGGGCCTGCTTCAGGGTTGAAAATGCCTCCTGACAGTCTGATGTCCATGTGAAAGGCTGGTTGTTCTGGAGGAGGTGGAAAAGGGGGGCTCCAATGCAGGAAAACCCCTTCACAAACTTCGGATAGTAGGAGGCGAGTCCTAGAAAACTTTTGAGCTGCTTCTGGTTGCCCTGGCACTGGCCAGTCCCTGATAGCCTGGATTTTCTCCTGGACTGTGCTGATGCCGTCACTGTTCACATTGTGGCCCAATATATATATTGAATATATATGAATACAAATATACACTTTTTTAAGATTACTTCCTGTGCATTTTTATGCCTTTATTGATAGGAGATAGGGACAAAGTGGATAGGCTGGTGAAAGAGGTCGAGAAAATGTAGAGTAAGACACTCTCAAGCAGGCCACAGGCTGGATTTGAACCTGGACCAGTTGAAGCATGTATATGGGTCATGCTGGGTTTCTTGCCACTCCACCAAACCAGCACTCTCCATATTCTTATATATTATGTACAGTTGAAACCAGAAGTTTACATACACTATATAAAAGGCACATAACCCTTTTTTCTCACTGTCTAACATTAAATCAGATTAAACTTTTCCTGTTTTTGGTCAATTAGGATTACCAAAATTATTTCTATTTACTAAACGCCAGAACAATGAGAAAAGGATTTTTGTAAGACAATTTTTATTACTTTCTTTAAAGTCAGAAGTTTACATACACTAAGATTACTATGCCTTTAAACCAGGGGTATTCAATTAAAAGTCACCGAGGTCCAGTTAATAAAGTTTCCACCAATAAAAGGTCCGAACCGAAGTCCAAATTGTGTCTTAAAGCCTTCCCCTATGTCCACATTTTTATGGTTTCAACAATATTTTTTGTCAATTTTTAATGCAGGATATGTTTTATTGAGTGCACAGCTAGCTCTTTTACCATAAATAAAAATAGTCCTTGGCAAATTAATTAAGGCTTTTATTTCAGATTAAAAAAGAAAAACCTAAAATATAATAAATAAAAAATTGTAAACAGAGCCAAATAACCAGTTTTTTCTCTAAGATGAAAGAGGTCCCAGCCAAGAATTGAAGGCCTACACATCAAGTTAAAAAGTCAACATCTTCAGAAAACAATAAATAAAAGGTGGCTCTTTTTAGGAAAAAACAAGTGCATGCAAAGCACTGACTAAATATTTTTCCTCTTCTTTTTTCTTAAATAAGAGGTCACAGCCTAAAAAAAATGAAGACCTACACTTTCAGTAAAAAAGTCAACATCTTCAGAATACAAGAAATTAACTCTTAAAAGTACAATCATTTGTCATCTGTAACTGCTTTTCTGCTGTGTTGTTGCAAAATAATGTAACAAGAAAGTGACAGGAAGATAAATATTTTATTTGCGCATGTTTCAGATTTTGCTCTCTCTCTCTCTCTGTCTTTCAGTCCTTCTCTCTTTCTTTCTCTTTCTCATACACAAACAGCGCTGTACACATTACATGAACCCACACTCACACAGGCTAATAAATAAATAAACAGAACAGTGTTGCTAGAACCTGCAAAATATGAAACATTCGGAAACAAACTAGTGCTAAAAACTGTAGAACTGCAACAATGAAAATAACACGAACAAATGATCAACTCGATTAGTAAACAATTAGAAAAAGAATAGGATCAGCCCGTGGACAGCGCAGCGCCACCACAGAGCAAAAGCTCTCTGCCCTCATCAGCATTTCACACACAGGTTGGTCACAAAGCTTGCAGGTGACAAGGGTCTTATTTTTTTGCACAGGCAGTTTATTCCCAGTTTATTTGTCTCTGCCTCCTGTTTGCTTGTGGCTGCTGCAGCTCGTGCTGTAAACATGATAGCCGCGGGAAAGTCACCTCCGCAAAACGAATCATGTCTTGTTCCTCTTTAGTGCTTTATTAAACAACAGTATAAGCTTCAGAAAACTTAAAGATCATATATTTAGGAACGCTCATGGCATGACCAGCTTGTGATCAGACCACAGTAGCGGTTCTAGTGTTAACTGGAGTAGCAGCGCCCGGTGTATATCACTTAAAATCTATTCCTGTGAATTTATCAGAGATTGGTCACGGGTCCGGACAGAACCATCACTCGGTCCGGATCCGGACCGAGGTCCGCCATTGGGTGATGCCTGGTTTAAACAATTTGGGAAAGCTCAGATGATGATGACATGTCTTTGGAAGCCTCTGATAGGTTTATTCACAACATTTGAGTTAATTAGAGGCACACCTGTGGATGTATTTTAAGGCACACCTGAAACACACTGCTTCTTTGTGTCACATCATGGGAAAATCAAAAGAAATCAGCATCAGATATCAGGAAGAGAATTGTGGACTTGCACAAGTCTGGTTCATCCTTGGGTGCAATTTCCAGATGCCTGAAAGTGCTATGTTCATCTGTTCAAACAATTATAGGCAAGTATAAACACCATGGGAATGTCCAACCATCATACCGCTCAGGAAGGAGACAGGTCCTGTGTCCCAGAGATGACCGTGCTTTGGTCCGAAAAGTGCCTATCAACCCAAGAACAAAAGCAAAAGACATTGTGAAGACGCTGGCTGAAGCTGGCAAGAGTGTGTCATTATCGACAGTCAAACAAGTCCTGTACCAACATGGGCTGAAAGACCACTCTCCCAGGAGGAAGCCATTACTCCAAAAGAAACATAAAAAAGCCAGATTACAGTTTGCCAATGCACACAGGGACAAAGACCTTAATTTTTGGAGACATGTTTTGTGGTCTGATGAAACTAAAATTGAACTTTTTGGCCATAATGACCATTGTTACATTTGGAGAAAAAAGGGGGAAGCTTGCAAGCCTGACAACACCATACCAACTGTGAAACATGAGGGTGGCAGCATCATGTTGTGAGGTTGTTTTGCTGCAGGAGGGACTGGTGCACTTCACAAAATGGATGGCATCATGAGGAAAGAATATTATGTGGAAATACTGAAGCAACAACTCAAGACATCAGCCAGGAGGTTAAAGCTTGGGCGCAAATGGGTTTTCCAAATGTACAATGACCCTAAGCATACTGTCAAACTGGTTACAAAGTGGCTAAAGGATAACAAAGTCAATGTTTTGGAGAGGCCATCACAAAGCCCTGATCTCAATCCCATTGAAAATTTATGGGCAGAGCTGAAAAGGCATGTGCGAGCAAGGCGGCCTACAAACTTGGCTCAGTTACACCAGATCTGCCAGGAGGAATGGGCCAAAATTCCTGCAAACTATTGTGAGAAGCTTGTGGAAGCATATCCAAAACGTTTGACCCAAGTCATACAGTTTAAAGGCAATGCTACCAAATACTAATGAAATGTATGTAAATTTCTGAGTCTCAAGAAAATAATTAAAACATTTCTAAAAAATGATCTCTCTCATTATTCTGGCATTTAGCAAATAGAAATTATTTTGGTAATCCTAATCGACCAAAAACAGGAACAGTTTAATCTGATTTAATGTTAAACAGTGAGAAAAAAAAGTTTATGTGCCTTTTTACATATGTATGTATGTATGTAAACTTCTGGTTTCAACTGTATTATTTATAGGTCATTACTAAACTGTCGACCTATGTGGTCATGCAAAGTTGCAATCAATGTTTATGTTGCTAAAATAATGGATTGCAGTTGCATTGTTAAGCTTTTATATCTTTTTGATCTGACAAATCTTTTGAAAGTGAGTCACAGTAACAATAAAACACTGCTATGAAGATAAGCAGAGGGAGACAAGAATAATTGGATAATCAAACACCCTGACTTTTTGTTCCAATTAAAAAAGACACAAAAACATGAACATTGTTAATGAACCATTAATCATAATGAATCAAAAGCCTTAGATTAGCTTTAATTTATAAATTAAGTCAGGCATGAGGCAGTCTTAATACATGTCTATTAGTGATATGTCATCCTAATATTTGTATGAATTAATGATAATTCAGGGAAAATTTGTGGACCCATTACTAAATTGTTACCCTCAAACTTTCCAGGGAGGATGCTTTAGACTAATAAGAAGAAAACACAGCAGTTTGCAAACAACTCATTACTAAGAACTTTCAGAAATATTTATCAGTGGCATGTTGGCTCTTATTTACCTCTGACCATGGACATGACTTTAGCCAGAACACAAAATGTGCATGCATGCTCAAAAATAAAATTTGACTTATAACTATAATTATAATTGGTAAATTATTCAGATAACCTCCTCATTTCTTCAATTTGAAATGCAAACCATGCCACAACTAGAGAGTAAGTTGTATATCAGTGCTACAGGTGTCCTGTTAAAATGTAAACAGGCAAGTTACAAAGTGATTTTGTCCCTCTGTTGTTTTCTAAAAAATAAGCGGAGATGATGTTTTGTAGTGGTTTTTTTTTACATCCTCCTGCATCTCTTTGTGTCTGCTTACCACACACAGACAAGTATTGAAAGACTCTCTCTCTCTCTCTCTCTCTCTCTCTCTCTCTCTCTCTCTCTCTCTCTTTCTCTTAGCTCAATGTATGTTTTTTACAGTATTTTCTTTAAATCCTACAATAGCACAGATAAGCACTTTTGGATTTGTTAGTACAGCAGGGACACAGGCAATAAAATTTAGAAAGATAAGCAAGCTTTGGATGCAAACTCTGACGCCCGTTTCACACTGGAAGCATTTTGTTCACATGCATTCGCCACGTGTGTCAGCTCCAGGGAGTACCGCTACAGCTTTCACACCAGGCACATGAATGTCCTGCTGCTTCAGAACATCTCCTTGCTGTCATAGCCCTAGCTCCCTGTATATATCACCCCAGTAATGAGCTTTAATTGAAATTTTTGGAAGAACCAAAATAATTCTCCCCAAAAGGAACCTGATTCATTGAATAACTGACCTGAGAAACCTGCAGAATGAAAACATTCTGAACAAGTTGTTTCTCCACAGTGGAGGCAAACTGAAGCTTTACAATGAGAGGCACAGACAGGGAGAGTAATTGGATGGTTTCTATCTTTTCTGTGACATATTCTACCACTGTGGACATACATATCTGCTGGATTTCAGTTAATGTGGCTCTATATTTATAATCTCTTCTCTATGTTTTGGCCTAGAATGCATGCAGCTCCTGGAAAAACAACGCCTATTCTCGAGATTCTCTGCGCAGGAGATGTGCCTGAGACATACTGCTTGTGCTTACAGTCATAATACCCTGACTTGATAACATGCTCGCTGAAGTAAAGTAAAACACTTACAGTGTGAAAAAGCCCTGACCTAACTTTTGGATTCTGTGCAAAAAACAATGATATGCTCAATGAATTTCCATGAGAAACAGTGTTGAGTAGCAGTACTTGCTCATGTGGCCTGTTACAATGCTGCCTTACAAACTGAGAGAGGTAACTCATTAGGAAACACTTTTTCTTTCACATAAAGAATGTGAATGTCATAAAAACAGTAATCTGACAACTCTGTTTGCTTTTGACTGCATTGACTTTCTCGTCACAACAGAACCCAGTTTACAGCCTGGAATATGTAACTCCCAGTAGGTGTAACAGACATGATAGACAGCAAAGCTTCTTTGAAATGTCCCTCAGTCTGACAACGAACTAGGCGGAGGCACATAGTGTTATGCATAGGGTGTGTGTAACAGAAACAGTTGTGTTGTACTGTTTTCATAAAAAAAATTATAGGAGTTTTGTAACTTTCATTTCAGGTTGATGTTGTTCTTGTCTTTCCAGATAAAATATCCCAGGATAGGGATATTCACCCAGTGAAATGCCTTCTTTTCTGACATCTCATTACCTGATTTTTCTAGCTTATTGCATGCACTGACACAGCTGTGTTTACTTCTCTCTGGCACTTGCTACATGCCAATGTGCCAGCAAGCAGGACTAAAGCAGACACAGTGCATTTGCTTTGGGAAGTGTCTGCTTTTCTTCTTTTTTTGCATTAGCCACTAAAGAAGAAGATTAATTGCACAGTCATTTTTCCTCAAAATGAATGACGTTAAGAGAAAAAGAGGCTTATATTGGATAAATAATCTGCAGAGCAGCTGGAGTAACCATTTTTTTATTTCTGTAATCAGGGAGATTACATCTTGCAAAACTTAGAAATGGGATTATTGAGCTTGGTATAAAAGGGAACACAATCAGCATCCTCTGAGGAGACTAGGGAGAAAGAGGTGGAGGATTCTGATATGGTGAAACAACAGGCGACTCTAAGACTGTAATGTTCCTGGGCATCTAAGTGGCACCGCAGGTAATGCTCGTGCCTCATAGCAGGACAGTTGCTGGTTGTTGGTCAGAGCCTTTCTGTGTGGAGTTTGCATGTTCTTACGGTGCATGCATGAGTTTTCCCTGGGTATTCCAGCTTCATCCCACAGAACAAAAAAGACACTCATTAGATTAATAAGTTGCCCTTAGCTGTGTGATTGATTGTCTCTCTATGTGGCCCTGTGATCAGCTGGAAACTGGTTAAGGGTGTACCCTGTCTCTCGCCCAATGTCAGCTGGGATAGGCTTAAGCCCCTGCAACCCAAAAAGGGCCAAGCTGTATAGATAATGGATGGATGGATATGTACTATTCAATGTCAGGCAAAAACCTTCTATCTCAATTTTTTATGACTTTTTTTTTTCATAAAACAGAACTATTAGTTATCTTCAGTGTGTTTTATAATTTTTTTTTTAACAAATTAAAGTTCAGAACATAATCTGTAATCAGGAACATGCAATAGATTCCTCCAAAGTAGTAGATTGTTTCTTTATTTCCTGAAATGTAGCAATTTTGGAGACAGGGTTGTGCCCACAGCAATGGTATATAACCAATTATAACCCTTTGTTTATTTAAAGATCTGTAAATGCATATTTCATCATAATGTATAATACTGGTCATCACTCAAATTCAGTGGTTCCTTGTTCATGTCTTTCAGCCACGGCCCTCTGATGTTCTTCATCCTCCACTGCAGCGCATTTTCCCCCACTACTCAAACTCACATATGCTTGCCCAAACTGAAAGGCTCTCAAAGCTTTACAGAGGAAATGAGCTGTCTGTCCTAAGCCAACCCCTGCCAAAGAAACCCAACGTGGATTATTGCAGAGTTCATTAACATGCAGAAAAGAGCCAAAGAGTCTGATGCATAGAGAGTCTTAGACAGTGCAACTTCAAGAGTCACTTGAAGACCGGGCTGAGGGAAGCTATAACAGCACATCAAAGTAACATCCGGCCCTCTGCCTCTGCTATTGAGACATTTCAGGAAAAGTGCCACAGGTAACTGTCTTGCAGAGAGAGGCGTGAAGTGAAAGAGCCGGAGCTCTGTTTTGTGCTCAGCCAACTCATTTGAATGCCCTTCCAAAAGCTTACAAAGGCAGAAGAGCGGAGGCTGCCCCCTTCCACCTCCGCTAACTTAACCGCATGCAGTGCTGTAGTCTGCATGTAATCTCATTACTTGTCTTGTTGTCTAACCTAGCCCGTAGCGTTGAGATAGGTTGGCATTACTCTGATTAAAGCAAGAAGGGAGGGGGAGCTGAGAGGAGAGCGGAGTGTGGGCAGAGGAAGACAATGTGTGTTGGTGTGTGTGTGTATGTGTGTGTGTGGGGTGTGTGTGTGTGTGTGTGTCACTGAGGGCAGGAGTGACACAAGCACTTATTGGTATTAAAGGGTAAACTTTCAAAGGCATCCATCTCAAGTGTAGAGCAACTTTTCATCCAAAGTTACCCTGCTCCTCGACTTTGATGTGCTGGTGACAAACAATCAACAGAATAAAAAAATGACTGCGTTGTTGTTTTTTTATAGAAGAGAAAAATGCCCCCTTGGCTTGAACCTGAGGTCATTAAGAAGCAAATAAATAAACACAGAAAGTTTGCATATTGGAAAGCTGTCAGCTTCTGGCCAGCGTCTGCTCACTTCCAGCTTGATGGAGAGCCTTCTTTCCTGGGCGAGCCCCCAGACTCAGGGCCAATGAATCAGCCCCAGTGGACACATTGGCAGTTGTCATGTAATGATATTGCCTGAGTGTCAGCTGCAGTCAAGCCAGTCACACAAACACTCACCTCACCACACACAGACTCACACACTCACAAATATGTTGCACAAACAGAGGCTGACATGTCGTGTTACTCTGAGACACAAACAGTGAACACAAGGATGTCCCTGGAGGGGCATTATGGGGTGGAAAATTTGCTGAGCTGGCTGTTCTCAAGCTACATTTTTGAAGTAACTTAACATTTAACCAACATTAAAAGCATGTATATATATATATATTTTTTTTAAACGTGATATGTTTATATTCAGTTTAGTGTACCATTTTATATTTTTGCTGAGTATAGAAGCTATGTTTGGCAGTGCAACATGTATTTAGATCATTGGTTCCCAGCCTGGAAATTCTCAGTGTAGGCATGGAATTTCATATGCCTCATGGTTGTCAAAATTCAGAACAAGCTCTTTCAGTGTTAAGGCTCATGGCCCCCCCTTGAGAAGTGGATGTGGCTTCAGCTTCCCAGCACTGTGCTCCAATGTTTACGCCATCTGCAACAGGCATGCTTGTTCCTTTCCTGGGCCAACTGTGGGCTTAATGAACACCTGGCTTAGGGAGAGAGGTGGCATATCCCCAATGACATCATTAGGGGAGATTTTTTTGAAAGGTAAATCAAGCAATAGAGGAAGAGGACAGATTTTGAGATGGCAGGGGGGTTGTAGACAGCATATTTACAAATATTTGTAAACAAAAATTATAGAAATGTTGGGGGGGATGTTGCACTTTCTAAGGCTTGAGATACACTTGTTGCTTGCCCTTGTGCTCGTGTTTTTGTCCGTTGGCGTCATTTTGTTAAGTATATACAGTACTTGCCCTCAACAATCAACACTTGTTATTGAAAGATGCCATTAGAGGGCATTTGAGGACATGGCATCAATTTAGACAGTTCTTAGATTAAAAATAAGAAATTAATGTCTGTTATCAATGCTTTTATTACATATGTGTTGTTCACTGATGACCAGTGGTCAAACCTCATCATTAGCTCCAACAGCTCTCTGTTTTGATTGTAACCACATATGCTTTTATGATTGACTGTGTTAAGTGATGACTGTCAGTCAATTGTGCTGATAGATAGTGTAGTTAAAGCACCAGAGAAAATTGAGGGTGTACCATCCAGTGCTTCATTGGAAAGTGATTTTTTTTTTAATCATTGTACTAAAGTATAAACCAGTATAGAACATGTATATATAGGAGATACAGCCATTAACCTTAACTAAAACAAACAAACATACATGGCTGGAGTTGACTAAAAGTCACCAATTTACACAGTCACTAGTTGAAATAATGCACCAAATGCATTACTTTACAGACCTTTACTTTACAGAAGGAGAATCTGTCATTATCCAGACTAACAGACATGTTCGTGTCCACGTAGTCTTGTTAACACATTGTTAAGATGGTAAGGCTTGTGGACTTGATTAGTTTATCTAAAACAGGGGTTTTCAAAGTATGGAAGAGTGAGCCTCCCCTGAAGGAGCACAATGCCTGCTGCGACCCCCCCCTCCCCCCATAACCAACCCATTCCCACACAATTTTATCAGGGCCTTTGAATGGCATGCGTCTTTTTGACGTCTTCTTAATCATAGGAACAATCCCTAACTCACCTTTCAACTGTTTTCTTGAGCAAAAGGTACATCTGACATTCTATGTTTAACGTTTGAGATACAAACAACGTTTTCACATCTTAAAACATCACAAAACAATTTTGATTGCATCTTTGGAACAGATCTGTATATGTTGCACAGATCTATATATATATTTCACATTTCTTTGAGATTAAAAATGAACACAAAAAGCTAAAACAGTGGCCAAATTGTGGAATTCTTTTTGTGGCTCATTTGAACAATTTATCTCGAGCTGAAACAATGGAATGACAGCGCGTCGTTTCTTTTTACATCATTGTTTCAGAATCATGTGTAACTCATTTTCATTTATGCTTTTAGCAATAACCAAATTGCCAACATTGCCATACTGTTCAGTTCAGCTCAGTTTTAGTGGGAACAATGAGCTTGTGTTTTGATGTGCAAATCTGGTTGATGCGGGGTTGCACTGTGGAGAGGAATAATCGAGATCATCCTCAACCAGCAGCCTTGACCGGTATTTGCTTTTTATCATTGCCAGTGTGGAAAATCCACATTAACAGAGGTAGCTTGAAGTAAAGGGGATGAGCACTTTAATTACCATCGTGGAGAGGTGTGGAAATTCAGTCTCTAGTGACAGCCAAAAGTGCGCAAGTGACACGTCACTCATCCTCTGTTTTAAGTCTGTGTTACAGATCAACTCAGCTAGAGCCTCTTCCTCCCCAACTGAAAGTCCATCTTTGAGTGTCACTGGGAAAGAAAATGGGTTACTCACCCACTGGTTTGCCATGGTTTCCTAAATACTCTCCAAACTGCTCCCGCATCCCCTCCAAATGCGCTCTGACCACCTGCTGTAAGAACTCCACCTGCAGCCCCGCTCTGGCCAAAACATCCTCCAAGGTGGGAAACATTTCAACTGATCCCCGCTCCACACGGGCACCCCACAGTTCCAACTCTTCCTTACATCCAGAGATCCAATGCGTAACACCGCCTGATAGGATGCTAAGGTTGCCTTGGCGTTTGCAGTACTCAATGTCTCTTTTGTTTTTTTCTGTGTGCACAACTCCTTCAGCTTCCTCTCAAAAAAATCACGCGGCTTGGTCACTAAACTTGGGTGCTTTGTTTCAATGTGACGCCGGAGCTTACACAGTCTCATGCTATCATTAGTCAGAACCTCCTTGCAGATCACACATTGCGGCCGTGGAGCATCATCAGGAGCAATCCAGGAAAATCCAAATTTTAAGTAGTCCTGGTCGTACTTCCCCTTTTTTCTGCTTACTCCAGAGTCTGTCTCCCCTGCCTCCTTATTTACTAAAAATTTGTCCATTTTCCTCTGACATTTAAGAAGATAGCTAAGCAGATAACTTCTTTTCTGGTGTATTTTTTTCTCACACCATGCCTCCCCTGAAGTGCTCTTGCGCCCCCCCAGGGGAGGCGCGCCTGTCACACTTTGAAAACCGCTGATCTAAAACTTTATTTTATAGATATTCTTGCTGCTATGTGACTCTGGCATATCTCCTTTGCCACACTACCTACCGATATCGTGTAGACTGCGGCTCACATCTGTGTTAACTCTAAACGATGTGCACAGCTGACTGTCTAAACTGACGACCATCAGGCATCTGTGAAGTCAAGCCTAAAGATGATATGGATCACAGTGACCCAGTTATCTTTTTTTCTGTATGCAGAGACCCCTGTTCTTGTGCACAGCTAGCCTTAGCTGGAGAGCATGTGTCTCTCTGTAACGTTACAAATATTTGGGTTTGATAGATTTCATGTCAGTCATCAGGCAGATCCATTGTGATCCATTTTGGCAAACAAAACATTTGTTCAATTGCCTTCTGGTTTCTCTCAAAAGGTTCTGCCCTTCCCAATCACTTTCTATGGGACATCTCCCAGATGGACTTGAAAAGTATTCTATGGATATGTGACACAGATCCTCTAGTGTGTCTGGCTGGTCCCAATCACCACCTGGGCTTTTTTCAACAAGTTTCCAATGAAATCACTTCCATATCTCATAAATTTCCTCTTCAAAAATTATGAAAGAAGTTTTAATCTGAAAGGTTCTGTTGATGAACAAAACATGTAGGTTTAATAAACATCTTTTGTAGCAATAGAAAAACCCACAGAAAACCCATGGGCTCTGTCACAAGTAACAAGCCACATGCCCCATACTGATAAAATGAGAGTGTACTTGTTTGGAGGGGGATGCTGAACCCAACCATTTATCCTCATGTTAGAAACAAACAAAAACAACTGATTTGAGGTGGAACATCATTTTAGAACATTGCTGGTCCATTACCAACAACTCTCAACTGTAGCTGCTTGAAGCACTGCAGGCTGAATTCTTCAAACCGCCAATATAACAAGACAAACACACTTCTTTTAAAGTGCCTTGTTTTGAGGAGAAACTACTTGATCCTGTGGCATGAAATCAGACTGCTCTTGCAGCTGTTATTGGCAGACTGCTTATGGATAAAGCAGTTGCTGTTCTGTTGCACTTCTGACAGAGCTGGTGGTTATTAGACAACACCTGCTTCAGCCTCTAAACATGGAAGTTTGGAAGTAGTCCTCAACTGCAATTATGAGACAGAGCATTTTACATGATACAACATTTGTATAACAGCTGCCTCCTCACAAAAACGAGGTATGACCAATAAAAATTGAGACTAAAGCTGTAATATATTATTATTGATCATGAATATTTTCAGTGCCTTTCTTCTGCAACATACTCTCCTTCTGCACCAACACAACACTGCATTCAGGTCGTCCACGGATCAAAGTAGTGCAGCAGGGCTTCTTCAGACAGTTGTCTCAGAACCTCTGCCACTCTTCTCCTGATTTCTGACAGACTCAAAATGAATTCCTTTAAGCATCTCAGGAAAAACACACTGTGGTAGATTAGGAAAATAGGGAGGGTGATCAAACATTTGTTTTTGTGCCAGAAACTGCTTTACCGAGAGTGCAATGTGAGCTGCTCATGAAGAATGAAACATTTTTCCACAGCTGCGGTCTCTTTCTTCAGGCTTTTCCCCATAGATTTTTCTAGAACCTTTTTGTAAAAGTATTGATTTATCATTGACCCCTATTGATCTCATTCCTCCAACATGATACCAAAGGAAACATTCAACATAGCCTGGAGTTTGGACTTTGTTGGGTCCTTCATCATCCTTGGTGATGCTGGTCTTTTCCAATACAGTGACTACCATTTTATTTCAGAGTTAAACCGGAAAATCCAAATTTCATTGCATACAATCTTAAAAAAAAAATGTCTTTCCTTCATTTTTTTTCTAAAATGTCCCTACAAGTTTGATCTCATGTTTTCTTTTGATCAGGAGTCAGAAGGTTTGAAACAACTTTGGCACACACTTTTGCAATACTCAAATTTTAATGCAAATTTATCAAACTGCCTCTTTATCCATGGAGACCATATCTGCTGTCATTCTGAGTCATCAATCATTCTGAATGATTTATTCAATTGGTTGAATCTTTAGAAGTTTTTGATGTGTATGAGCACCCGGGACTTCATCATCTTGATCACCCTCTCTGCCATCACAAAGTCTTTAGTACCATTCCAGCACACATGCACGTGACATGCAGAAACTCCCCATATACCTCAGTTAATGTATGAAAAGATTTGGCTGCCATTTTGCTCAAGTTAAGCAAAAATTTAACGTAACTGCATTGCTCGACTTTTAAGCCAATCCTTTTCTGACACCTTAGCAAAAACACATCCAATTCGATTTGTAGCTTAACCTGACACACCAGATGGACCGTTCAATATAACCTGAACAGCATTATATCTCAAGTCCACCCGGGCAACAGCCCATAGAAAGTGTTAGGGAATGAGCAGAAACTTTCAGAAGCATATCTGGATGTTTGGATGATCGTTCCGTCAATCAGATCCATGACAGGCCAAGATCTGACAAATCTGATACTGAAGTTTTTAGCAACTATGCTAATGCATACAAGCACTCTCTCTCTGCTGTAGTCTCACTTGTTGTAGCTCCCACCTCTTCCTGCCCTGAAGAATGCTAATTGGACTGTGCCACTTTGGGCCACTCCCAGACATTTTAAACAAAAGCTTGGCAACATGGATCTGCCTAATTAAAGTCATAGAATCAGGCAGGTCCAACTGCTGCACAAGGTTATCAATAGGTTATCATGTTGTATCCCCCTCAGATTGCTGTGACACTCCATCCTTGATCTGTGAGCAATAATGGTTTTACTCTTTTCAGTCGCATGATAATGTTTGATGGCCTGCTGGACATGAGAGGCATCTATCACAAACCATACCTCATACATGTACTAAATTACACTTTCCAATTTGCATGATTTTCATTTTTTAGAGAACCATCCACTTGGGGAAGAGTATAAAACCTTGGACAGAGAGTGAATGTACCACCTTGAATATCAGACTGTTAAATGATGAAACTAAAATATTCCTGCCCTAACAAACCAACCAGCATTTCTAATTTACTGCGGCAGGCAATTTAAGTCTGACTAGACACGAAATTGAACACAATTTTGCAGAATTCTGAAACATTCAGCTAAAGGTGATCTTATTTCCATTTATATCCTGTCCTCACCTTCCCTGATCGCACATAATTACAAACCATCACTGAGTGCTTTCTGTGTGGTTATTTAGTCTGACAAAGCAAAGATTTGATGGTCCAGACACATGCATTAGGCTTGTTTTGAAAAAGCACAGCTGAACGTATGCACACGCAGCAGCATCACACACGCACACACACACCTACACACATAGAGGAGTTATCTGTCCCTTCCAGTTACGTCTCAAACTTGAGTTGTCGTGCCAACCATTTTCTGACGTGCATCACATCCAATATCATTCCACTTCTTTGACAGGATGCATTATAAATAAGTACACAGTGACACACACATGCACACACACCAACTCCAGCTCTCTCCTACTTTGAGATCAGAGTGTAGAGCAGGTTATAGATTTGAATAACTCAAGACGATAAAAGAGACAAAAAGTCACCTTTCAAACCAAACCACAAAAGAGGAGAGGTGACATTTGACAAGAGGTGCTTTTTAATGATTCAGGGGTCACAGAGATGTCCAAGAATTAACTTTTCATTCTAATCATATCGGGTGTAAATTTGCATTTTCTTTCAGTTGTATCATGTAAGTTGCTATCGTGTGATGACACACATTTACGGGACAGTCCACTGGCAGGCTCCAATGGCTTTCTACTGCCTTATGCTGTAAAGAAGCTGATGTTCTGAATCAAGGCCGCCCATAAGGACGGAAAAAAGGTAAAGCTTTCAGGGGTCCACAAATAGTAAGCAAAGAAATGTGCCATTCTT
The DNA here is from genome assembly GCA_037902135.1 of Cetoscarus ocellatus. Classification (NCBI taxonomy): domain Eukaryota; kingdom Metazoa; phylum Chordata; class Actinopteri; order Labriformes; family Labridae; genus Cetoscarus; species Cetoscarus ocellatus. The sequence goes on from JBAMNC010001079.1 coordinate 189,329, forward strand.
AATTCAAGCAAAGAAATACTTGACATAACTTACTGAATCAAAAAAAAAATCTACATTTACTTTGTTGTTGCCTGTTTGAAAATAGTATGAGCCTTTGTTTTTGTAATATTGATGTTGCTGGGGGCCTAGAGAGGGCCTAGGGCTATAGGGCAAGCAATCTACCAAATGATGTATACATTTAAAATGAGTACAACATCTCTTTTGTCAGCTATGTGCAGACATGCCAAAAAAAAATACGGGGTCCATTTTTGGGACCTTTCAGGTGCGTAGCCATGTTTGTAGGCAGGTCTCAGCTGCCATACACTTGTTCTTTCCTTTCACCTTCTCTATTTGTCTGATAAAAGAAAGCTGTTTGTCAGTTCGATGCAGGATCCCATTGATGACTTTTTTCTATACCCTGAAACTGCATGAGTTCCATGCTGAGACATAAGTTGTAAGCACTTGAGTCTTAGGGCCTGATCTACTAAGATCCAAAATAACGAGTACTAAATTCCGTGTGCAAACTAAAAAATTGCACGTGCTATTAGTGAGCGTGCTATGGGTGATCTACTATCACTGCGTGTGAAATTCATAACAGGTGCAAAAGTGGTGTGGACCGACCTCTTTAAATGAGGATTTTGCATGTGCTACCAGCTGTCACCATGGTTAGAGTTAGAGGCAAATAAACACACTTGCGGCATTTTTTTTTTGCTGTCTGTCATTTGACGGACAAGGTCATAAATTTTCCCTCGTACCATATTTCTATCCATCATTTTTAATTTTCCTTTTCTGATTGCAATTAAACAAAATCTAAATGACAGCATTCACATAGTTACACAGCTTCATCACCAATAACCTCTCATGTGAAGAATAGTCTTACAGTTACACACACACAGACTCTGCGCAGGTAGGCTACTCTTGCCTTTTACGCACTGACAGCGTCACACTCGCCAACCACTGACAGCCTCTAAATTTGCTGTCAGTGCGTGGAGAGTGTGATGCAGTCAGCTCTGAGTGACAAACAGAGTGATTATGGCTATGAAGGTGTTTTTTTTTTTTTTTTGTTTACACAGGTTACATCCTCTACGATGTATTAAGAGCGCAAAACAGAGAGGGTTTACTTTACGCCTGTGCATCAGAATGACGGCACACTGAATTGTCCCTCTTTTTCCAGTCCATTATAATGACACACAGCCGAGTCTTTCTGTTTTTCATCAAAAAATTCAGTCAGTGATGGAAAATGTTCTGTTTGTGCGACCCCTGTTTTTCTTGCCACAATCACCACAGCCCACTGTGCCTAACGCTGTGCCTTTTTTGCACCTGCTTTTCAAATGTACTATATTTAGATGCAAAAACACAGTGCGGAATCAGTTAATTGATAAATCACATTGCGGGTGCTAAATGATTACATTTGCATCTCCTCCTCCCAGTATTTTGCGCGTTCTGATGATCTGCATGTATTCTGCATATTCATGAAGGCAAACACGCTAAATGGACTGCGCGTGCTGTTTTGCTCATTTTGACAGATGCAATCCTCGGTGCACCCTGTTAGTAGATCAGCTTTGCGCACGCTATCAAGTTTGTACGTATTCAAACATGCAAACCTTTAGTAGATCAGGCCCCTAATGTTTTACATGCCTCTTCCATGAGATTGAATTCTTCTGTGTGCAACAAAGTTGCATCATCAGGTCTACTCCCTCACTTCGTGTGAACAGCAGTTGTAGCTACCCAAAACGACTTCCCACAAACCAAAATCATGCTCATTAGGTTAACTGTTTACTCCAAATTGCCCTTGGTTGTCTGTCTCACTGAGTGGCCCTGCAATCGACTGGTGACCATTTCTGGGTGTACCTCACCAATCACCCAGAGTCAGCTGGGATAGGCTCCAGCCCTATGTAACCCCAAAAGGGATAAGTGGTATAGATAATGGATGGATGGATTGCAGTTATCAAAACTAAATATATGAGTTTGGGGAAAATATAACCACTTCAATAAGCAGCAATTTATCCAGGGTATCCATGGTATTCAGGAAAAACTTGCAATGTTAGCTTTAGAATATAGTAATATAGAGCAATTCACTAATAACTGCTTAATATTGATTTATGGGCATTCAGTACACAATAACTAGCATGATGACATGCAGCTTGTTAATGGTGAATATATGGACTCTACCATGTTTGTTTCTAGTCTTTTATTCAATGTTTCCAGAGTGAAGGTAGAAAAAATATGTGTCAGTACTGTGGGTCCAAGTTGTTGTACATCACAGTTTTAATTGCTGTAAAATTTACAAAGAGGAGAGCCACAATCAACAGCACAGAGTACAAATATGCCTTAAAAAAGACTCTGCTACTGTTCAGAAGACTGTACATATAATAATGAACACCTTCAAAATACTTACAGAGCAACAGTGAGACAAACTCTGAGACATATTAACAAGCCTGCATGGCCTTCAAGGTAGAAGAATAAATCATGCTGATAACTGAAATAATAAAACAGATCAAAAGATGCTTTTGAAACCCTCTCATGCTACAGTTAAATCAACATGCAGAAGTGACATCAGTTTGAGGTGAAACTCTCCAGCATTTGCAGGTGAATTCCTGGTAAACAGAGAAATTGACCATGCTTTTTTTTAACAGGCAGCTCAGGTTTGATGGAGTGCAATGAATCTGAAATTAGCTCATGGTGAGTAAAGAGCTTAATGCCTTTAAAAATCCAGCACGAGGATGTATGGCTAAGCAATCTATCATGAGCACACATATGCATGTATGTTTCTGACTGAAAGAGAGAGAGTCTAAGTGTGTGTGTGCGTAAGAGAGAAAGACAGAGAGATAGAGCGAGTTCATGAAAATGCGTTAACCTATAGTATGAGTGCAGGCACACACAGAGAAGCACACACAAGCACCGGCACACACACACACATATACACACATGCACACTCCTTCTACAGACCAATACATCATTGCACTCACAGACCAAATGAGGCAATCGCTCAAAATTATTTGCATATAAACTAATGAAATATTACTGGGTGAAACTCAGTTGAATGTTAATTACAAAGGTAATGCACTATTTGCTGATTAATGGATCGTCTCTCTTTTGGGCTGGAGATGCTATGAGATGGTGGATGATCAGTGAGGGGACGGGGGAAAAAAAGGTGATTCTAGTGTAGAGGTAAGCAGGTGTATGGAAAATGCATTGCTTGCCTCAGAAAAATCGATGCAGGAGGGGGGAGCAGAGGCAGCAGAGAAGAGAAGATGAAGGAAGGGAAGAGAGGGGAGGAAAGGAAAGGAAAGGAAAGGAAAGGAAAGGAAAGGAAGGGAAGGGGAAGAGGAGAGGAGGAGGGAATGGTATCCATTGTCAGGAGGAAAAACAGTTGTGTTAACTTGAGTGGACATGGTCACACACCAGAAATTCTTGTTTTACTGGAGTGGGTGAAATGAAAATGCATTATTCATTTATAGATCATTAATTATGAATCCACCAAAAGCAGGATGGAGGGCCGAGGTGTGAAGTGTGCAAGTCAAAGCGTTTTTGCTGAGGATACACATTACATATTTCATCTCGCTGTTTGACCTCAGTTTGTTACAAGCTCCTTGTGATGCCAAAGAGTTGAGACAGTCAGAACAAAGAACATAATAACTACAGAAGTTCTGAAACATTTATACATCCAAGACCAAACTGGCATTGGAACCTTCATGGACCTTTTTCAGCAAATAACAGTGCTGTATTTATTTTTTTGGTGTCTGTATTTCATAAAATCTTAAAAATAAAACCAACCATTGAGCCAGAGATAAACAAGCTACTTGCAAAATGTGATCTGTAGTTGCTTCTCCAAAGCTACACCCAGGATTTCACAGCTATCCATGCCTAAGCTACACCTCCTTTTATTTGTAGGAAATTTAAAACAACCTCTCTCTCTCCTTCCATCCCTCTTATCTGATCTGACAACCCGTGCAATCAGTCATACTCACTTTTCTTTCTTTTCTTTTTTGTTAATGTATTAATGCCACACATACCACCACATCCATTATACATGTCATGCTGGGCTGTGAGAAGATCAGGTTGAGGTCAAAGTAAGTCTGTAGCCTTTGGCTATGTTTAATTTGTCAGAAGATATTGGTGTGCCAGGTTCTTAAAAAATCTTCTAAAAATGAGCAAATCTGGGCACTTCTTTTCAACCTTCTCTCCTTTGAACTGTAAGAAAAAGGCAATTGCTTGCTTGTAGACATTAGTTTTAGTGCCATCGATGCAGTGGTCTGAGGAGTGCTTTCCTTTTTATCTTTGGAAAAGTTCAGATACAGAACAGACTAAAAGCACAAAAGGCTTTCCATTTCATCACATCTTACATTCTTATGGGTGAAATTCCATATTTAGACAAAACTATGTGTGTATAATTATATTGCCAATGGGCCCAGAGGGACACAGCCGGACATGGCAAGACTACATTAAAAAATGCACACTTTTATGCATTACTAGCTGGCAAAGCACTTGAAAATCTCATTAGAGAACTTCCATTTATCCAAAAGGCAAACTGTACACCTCTACTTAAATGACAAGACAGTGTCAGTTACAATATCTCATTCTTGTCTTTAACACAATGTGGAATCTTTATAGATGCAACATTTAAAGCTGCTCCTCTGTATTATCTGCAGAGAATAATTAAGATAACTCTACAACAAAGAAATTTGTTGGCAATGACCACAACTGACAGTGTGAGTACTCTGTTGAAATGTTTAGGTGAATGGTAAGGAGTGGGGTGGCTTTAAAATTTGTATCTGCCAACAGCTGACCTAGTAGAAAAAGATTTGAATCACTGACCATAATGAATCAGTGTTTGCTCTAAAAAGGGAGCCCTGCCATTTTTTTTAAAGCAACACCTACAATTTATCTTTATGTTTAAAAAAAAAGGCTTCCACAATCAACTTTTTCTGTGGGTTTGATTCTTACAACATTTAGGCACAAGAGACTCATCATACTGAAAACAGAGGTTTTCCTACTTTACAGCCACCCGTGCTAAGTGTTCATAAGCATCTTTGTCCACATGAAAACACACGAACAACACTGTCAGCTTAACTTGTAACAGCAAATCAAGAAGAGTTAGGATTTTGGTGTTGTTGTAATTTGAGAGCAGAGTTAATTATACTCTGGGTTGAATCAAATCCCTGAAAATGTACCAACAATAGAAAAAGTTAGTGGTAAAGAAAGAGTACATCTCAGGTATCAATAAATCACTTATGTAGATGTCACTGCAGCACATTTTACTGTGAACTGGTCGCTTTCAACTCTGAACTTGGAAATGACACTTGTAGTGTGAATCATCTTACCCTGCTCATGTACTAACAATTAAGACTCCAGCAGACAATTTCCAGTATGTGCATGACCTCTGGATTTGGCAACATGCTGTCTGTGAAATTATGGCACTAAGTACCAGATTATTTTGTTTGTTTGCTCTGGAACACTCCATGACCTTCCTGTGTTTCGGAAAAGTTGGCAATATCAATACATGAACAGCATGATGTGCTGTTGATACATTTTATTTTGTACATACTATATAAAGGAAAAAAACATATTAACTCACTGTGCTACACATTAACCACCTTTCTTATTTTAGACCCTTTGATAAGCACTATTCATACTGTCATATCTTTTAGAAAGTATTTTAACTTACTGTTGTGCAAACACTTCAAAATAAATCTGTTAACCCAAACATAGTATCTTAATGTCAGTGTCAGCATTTTTTTCCTGAGAACATTAAATAATTAATTAAATCAATATTTACACCTTGCAGTGTTTATTTGAAGGTTACACTTTAATAGTTAAAAAAAGATAATCTGGAAGAGTTGCTATATTTCTGACACTATAAAGAAGTGTTGATCACATGTCACACTGTGAAAGGATAAACTTACTCTCCAAAAACAGTCACTAAATACATTTCATGTTTTTTAATGCATCAACTCTGCTAAAAGAGTAAAATCAACTGTTTGTGGTGTGGACCCATTACAACACTTTAGATGTGTTGATTTTAACTCTGGTAGTGTTAATTTGACTCTGCAGTTTTTGCTGTGTATGTGCAAAGATGCTCATGCATGCAAAAAAACTGTTACAATTCCTCTGCAAATTTGCTCCACCAACTTAGGCCCTGTTTTCACGGAGACGCTCTCACCTGAAATGCAAAGGTTTTTCCTTTGCATCCTCAAAAACGTTCTGCGTTCACATGAAGACAGAAGAAGGACTTGAAATGCTGTAGCGTGCATGCCAGTCCAGTAGATGGCGATGTAGGCTTGCAGAGAAACAGCGCTGTTACAACACACTTATGAAGAAGAAAAACTTTCCACAAACAATGGCTAGTGGACGCACGAAGACACAGGAGTTTCTTGTCTGGACAACAGATCTGTCTGCATAGTTTTGTCTGGATAACAAACCGAGCACAGTAAGCAGCACACATGTTACTCGGTAGATGGCCAAAGCTGTTGTTGTTCCTGGTATGCGCGCGCAGCCTTCATGTTAAAGAGTACTGCGCATGCGGTGAGGTCAGCGTTTCCCCCTGAAATGCTGAATCCTGTTTCCATGACGCCTGGTGGTGATGCATTTTGAAAACTCTCCGCTTTGGACCCTGGTTTCAAAAGTTTGCGGATTCAGGCCCTTCAGGCACTGTTCTCGTGCAAATGGGAGGCTAAAACGCAATGAAAACTCTTTGGATTCGGCCGAAAACGGAGCCGTGTAAACACCACCTTAAATACCAAATGGTGTTACAATTAGACATGTGACCATGTTTACCGGTGTTAGCTGTAATTCATTGTGAATGTGTTTAAGTCAGATCTGTGTTTGAACCAAGTGGTTGATCAGATGCTATAATGGAATGATTAATTATTGGCAGGCCTTGTCATATAGTGGTGTTGAATGAAGCAGCAGTATTGTAGCAGAGCAACTGGCAACTGTAAATGTAAATATGTAAAGAGTCCTAGAAGCAAGTCCACCATGGCACAAGTGAACATTACACAGTGACCTCATAACTTACAAATAAGCACTTTAAATAACATACCTGAAAATCCAAAAGATGCATTGCAGTGACTTGTGCTTCATTTGTTCTGGTTTGGTTCAGCACAATTTGGTATGGTTTAGAGCGGTAAGCACTGATCTTGTTTGTGTTTCCACTGCCAGCTGTACCCTCACTTGAAGGCGGGGATGTGAGCCAGGAGCTCACCTTGGCTATGTAGCCAACCCAGCTAGAGCAATGGAGGACTCCTTGATACTGATGGTTTGTCTTAATATTATTATATTTTTTAAAGGTAGCAGTTTCAGACAAACACACCGTAAGAGATGAACAAGAAAAGGCACACAGACAAATAATTACAAAATTGACAATGTTCACAATAAAGGTCTAACATAAATCAAGATGAAAGTCTACACCATAACCACATAAAAAGGGCATAAAGTATTTCAATAAGTTGATGATTCGGGAGGTATTTAAAAACCATTGCACCTATTTATCATACAAAGCATAGAGATTTAAATAAGACACATCCCTAGCGAGTAAAGAGCATTACAAGCTAAAGATACTTAAGGCTTTCAAAGAGCTGGTTAAAAGAGCTGGCTAAACACACAAACACCCACACACGCATGCACATACACAAATTATATTACATTCATACGTTGTTCCCTCGCTAGCTGGATGCTTAAGGTAGAGAGTGAATGACAGATATTTGTTCAGCTGTGTACAACGGCGTGCAAAATTTTCTACCAAACTTTCTCCCACATCTGGTCTTAAAGCTAGTGGTAGGCAAATCATCACCTTCAAAATAAAAGCATCATTTTCAAAATAAATCAGCAATATGCATTCTCTCTTGCCAAAACATTTATCCCCTCAAAAGGGGTTCGTTACAGGCTACGTAATGCGTGATGTCACAGCTGCACGACACTGTCCAGCGGTCTGCAGTAGAGTTTGGTTGTAAAGAGCAACAATGAAGGACTTCAGCACTCCAGTACTCTGTGGAGCATTGTTCCATTTTTTTTCCATTTTTTACAGCAACAGCATTGAACCAATCTCTTTAACCCACAGCTATTTGAATATTGTGAGCAATGTGTTTTCATTTTTTTGTGACCATCAACACACTGCAGCACCTTTAGCTCTACCTTTTAGGGTCGGTTTGGGACACTTTGCATCTGCATTGCATCCGTATTCAAAAGTGGAAACACTAGTAAATATGTGCAGTGCCAAGTTGAACTAAACCAGACTGCTTTAAACGTAGCTTTAAAGTGCTGTTTTTATGGGTACAGATGGCAAAAACATACTAAAGCATGTAAAAGAAATACAAGAGCTGCTTTGAGCATTTTCCTTTGTTGACATGCATATGATTTCTGAATCCTTAAAATTTTTTGAGCATTTAACTTTTGTTAAAAAAAATATTCTCCCATCAATGGTAAAAATACAATAAAGAGCATGCAACAGGTTGAAGTTGTCTAAGGTTGCCTAATCAAAGTTGACAGGTTTAGTCTTGCCAGATAAACAGAGAAAACATTTGAAAATCAAATGATGGTCAGCTGTCAGGGAGGAAAGATAACTGCTAGTCACTCCATCAGCAACACTCACTCATGCATCTGGGGCCTGCCGGTGAGCATCACCAAACGTTAGCGTTTCATAAGCTTACAAAAGGTGCCTTGGAGCTCCACGCAAACTTATGCATGTGAAATGAGCAGTTTGTCTCCCTTTTCCGATGAGCAGACGATGCATAATGCATGCCTCCATGGCAGCCCTGCTAGAGTGACTGAGAGATTGATAGATTGATTGATTGATGATGGCACTTATGACTAATTCATTAAGAGGCTAAAGCTGGTCGTGCATGTCACTCATTTGGGTTGAGGGAGTCCACTAGCTAAATTCAGGCCAGGTGGTGTGCGTGTCTGGTGCATTGAAGCAAGACATGGTTTGGGTGTGCATAATTTGGTTTCATGCTCATACTATCACTTAAAACATAGAAAAACAACACAGCTCAAGCACAGCGGAAGGAAAAAGCCACAAATGTATACGTCCACAGTTTCCATGAATATGCAGTCATGTGTGGTGTACTCTGTGGGCTCAGCTAAGCTCAAAACTGTGTTTGCACAGCAACAAGAAGCTACAAAACAACTCACAGGCGGTGCTAATGTGATCACCCCATAGAAATCCAAAGAGAAACTATGACATTTTTTAGCGTGACAGTTTGCGCATGTTTGAATATGCATTAATCTACACAACTCCATAGGGGTGCAGTGTGTATAAAGTGGAACTGAACAGTAGCTGAACAGAACTGCTGTAAGCAAATATTGCATCAGACTTTGCAAGTACAAATCAGGATCCCGATCATGTTTTATTCCCATCTGCATTCATTCCAATAAATTCACAGCAGCACAATGTAAAGAGCAGCATGAAAGAATGGTGAATAATGTCCAATTCCATAATTCATGTATCAACAGGAGCTCTCAGAGCTGAACAGATCAGAGGATTTGGTGCACAAATTATGCAATAAAAGCAGAGACAGTGACGGGGGAAGAAAGGGGAGAAAATGTCGAAGCTAGGCAAAAACAATCAAAAATCAGAAGAAGGGGTCAAATAAAGTCAGTTTATAAAGGCAACGAAAGATGATAAATAGAATTTGTGTTTATGCATGGAACCCTGTCCCTTGAAAAATAATAAATCACTCTACCAGTTATACTGCAGAAGGATTTTAATTGCTGTTTGAATTTTTTATCTGTCAGAATTTTCTGTATTACTGCAGCAAGCAGTCATGGTGAGTGAAGGTCAAACCACAGAAAAATCTTTTAAAACAGGATTCTGTCCTGCATGTGCTGAGTCTTTGGAAAGAAAATAACTTTAAACATTGTAAAGCAAATAGGAAATTCAAATTTCTTGAAATGAAATACAATTAAGTTTGAGAGCAAATCTGTTGAAATTGGATTTGGCTCATTAAATGCAACATTAGCAGCCAGAGAGTCTGGTACTAACACAGAAACATGGTAAAATTGACTTTTCCTTTGCTGTAATCAGGAGCTCAGGTGTTACTTTAAAAAAAATATACATATGGTAGACTAATGGGTTATAAAAAGCAACATGTTCAAGTTGCATAACCAAAAATTACCAAAAAAACATTTTCCAGCTTAAGAATGCTGCAGGGCTGGCAGTACATCTGCCTTTTTGTGTGCCTTTTTGTTTTGTGTGTACTCTGTTGTCATCCTATTTTATATCCCATAATCTGTAACTCTTCTGCCTGATGCCAGAGGAACAGACAAATTAACCAGGACAGCTCCTACTTTACTCAGATTTCAACAATAAACAGAGCTAAATAAACTGTTTCAAAGAGCCCTTGGTACACTTCTTTGAATTGTATATGCCCTGTAGGCAGTGTTATATGTCTCCTTTGCATGTTAGTATAAATATTTCAAAAGCTAAAGGTTAAAACATCTGCTAATACCTCTCCATGAAGGCAGGGTCATGTGTGTGAGTGTATTATCAGTGGTTCTAAGGGAGTCAGAATTGTTCCAGGGTGAGACACACACACTCATGCTATGGTTAATTAAAACAAGCATACATTCACAAGTGATACAATAATACATGCCCATATTTAGAGATGTGTTTTGCTACCCCTTTCTGATGCTACACTTCCTGCGTGAGGTGGACAGCCTGGAGAGAGACCTCAGCTGAGTAACTTTATTTGTGATCTGATCATTCAATAAATGGACAGATCTGTGGTCTTGTCCAACTTTAACTAACCGTATTTGTCCTCTTCCTGTTCCATTATATTTTGAATACAGCTTACCTTTTAACAGTAGAGTTCTTCTGTGCACAGGGCAAAAAGTCAGCAGCAGCCAGACTCCTCCCACTTCTCTTGTTACGTAGCTGAAACAGTTTGTCTCCCAGTAAGTAGTGTTACATTCAGGTTACCTCCGACCATTATTACATCATCAGTTTAATCCCACTAATTTAGAGTGGCAAGTCCAGTGCAGAGCTTAGACTGTAGAAAGAATGCAGAGTATTTGACAACATGGCGCTGAGCAGTGCTGAACTGACCGATGCCAGAGAGTAGATCAGTCCACCAATCAGAGAGGACTGGGCCAACATGGAGAAGGGGGCAGGGGCAGAACAGAGCATCTGAGACAGGGACAGAATATAGGTGGTTCAGGGATACTCAGTGTGTGAAAACTAGAAGGTATTTTGAACATACCCTTGCTAGTCTTCAAAAAAGGGATGAATTAATCATAGTTAAGGCATAAAGTGGGCTTTAAAGCTAGGGTGGGTAATTTTGGAAAACTAGCATGAATTTGAATGTAGCAACTCCTCAGGACTCCGCCTAGCCCCCCCACGGATCTCATTTAAAACCACGCCCCCCGCTCACATGCACGAGCGCCGCTGATTCGCGACTACATGACTGATTAAACTCAAAACCGGTCCTCAGTACAACGTTTTAGTTTTGCACTAGACCAAGTCATGTCTCACTCAGCAGTAAGAAAACACCAAATCATTATTAAAGTAAAGTTAAAAAAACAAAAAAACAAACATGGCAAGTTAGTTAGTACTCACAACACGATGTTGACTCCCGTTTTTGCACTGGCTTTGTCCAAATTCTTTTTTGTTTCAGCCTTCTCTGCCTCCATCTTTCTTCTCTTCTTCTGTTTAGCAGGAGGAGCGGTAGTCGGGGTAAAAGTAGTTTCTCTGCTATTCTCCACATAGCTGTCAATTCTCCCGTTTTGGCCGGGACAACATTCCTCTGCCTCTTTTGCATCAAAATGATGGGTGCCAACCACTGTAAAACCGAAGAAGAAAAAGCCTTGCTAGAACTGCCACCTGCAGTAGCCTGGCTGGCAGTTCTAGCGAGATTAGAGCCCACAGCGGCAACAAACCAAGAAAAACAAAGTGTGTATTTTAGATTTCTTGTACACCTGTCTTAAAATGTAAGGGATACTGGAGCTTGGTTTGGGTTGTTGGACAGCTCGCAGCGGGCTTCCCTTATTTTCAAAGCCAAAACTTGACAGGTAAGCATTCTCCAGCGTATTTGGATCCCTCTCAGCTCGGCTACCCGCATTGAATCAGGGTCAGTGCATGCCGGCAAAATGTAAGCACAGAAGGTGGGCAGAACGGCCGTACGGGATTTAATTCGTTTAATAAATTCCGTATGAGTAGCTGTGATTGGTTGGTGTTTTCCCTGTTTTACTCCTGATGTAGACAGCGGCTATTTTTCGCTCTCTTTTAAGAACACATCATGCATTGATTGCCATCGGGACATAACGATCATTTTAACCAGTATCACAAAAGTGTATCTAAATCAAATTACCAACCCTAGCTGTAAGCACAGACTGTGCACTGTCCACTGTGCTGTGGTTCACTGAAACAACAGTGCTCCACAGCAATTGCAGTGAAATTATACAGCAAGGTTTTGGAATAAAATGTTATAATGATGTTGTTCCTTCACCCCAAGATCCATTTTTTCCACAGGGTTATGCTGTCTTGTTATCCCATTAGCCGAATCTGTTAGCTAGGCAAGCACTCATACTATGTTTACTTCCACCTGCAGGCAGGTCTATATAATTACGATAGGAGAGAAACAGAGACAGAGTTGGTTTGTTCCATAACACAAAAGGGAAAGTTAAAGCGTTTTCAATTCAGTATTAAGTTACTGTTGTGAATAAAGTAACTAGTGACTGAGGGTTTTGAGTTCAAGCTGCAGCACCATGATAAAACACTGACATATACCACATTAAGACTGATGCTGTTATGGATCAAGAGGTGGAGATTGAGGCAGGCCTTCACCTTTTTGACAAACAACAGAATATAGGCTTAATGTAATGTGAGCCATACCCCTCATTATGCATATCTTCAGTCCATTCTAAAATCAGTCTTCTGTCTGAAGATATTGATTGAAATTTGTTTATGGTCAAATAACAATTGTATGACAGGAAAAAAACAAAACAAAAAGAAAAAAAACACCTTTTCTAATCTTCTTTGATGTAGCATATGGTAAGAAATTAAAAAAAAACTTGAAAATAATAGTTAAGTGCTTTTTAGTCCTTGCCAGCACAGTTGTTTATCTAGAAAACTAACACAACCACTCTAATCATTAAGACTTTAGGCAAAACTTAATTGTTCTTCTTCTTGGATTTCTATTTAAATAATAATAATGACAATAATACATTGATTTTGATGTTATTATTGTTATGCAGGCACTCTCACATGAAATAGTAAAAAATGTGAAATTTTGCGGCATGCTTTGAATGGGAAAAAGCACCATCTGTTAGTCATAAATGAAAACTTAAAATCTGAAAGCTCATAGTCCGAAAACAAATTTTAACATACATTTTAACAAAAATGAACAAATATGTCAGCTTTGTGTAGCTTAGCCATTTTGGGCTAATTCAAGGAGATGATAATTCTATACATTTTTAAAAATGAACGTCCTCTGACAAATTTGAGCTGTATTTATTCAACACAGCTAAAATGGCTTGAAAAAAAACTGAATGGCATAAAATGTCCCTATAGGATCCCTTAAAGTTTAATGTAACAACGTAATACATTTTGTCCCTAAAACTCAGTCTGTAATTCATTAAGTCATCTTTTGTAACAGCAGCAGTTGGATTTGATTTATTTGTCTAGGAAGAAAAATGAGCAAGTTGTGTCTCTTTTTTGGAAGAAAGTCTTTAATTTAACAAATTATGTCAATATTTAGTACTTTTCCAGACTGTTACTGAAATATAGTTGCTGTTGCACATTGTAATAAAGTAATGTAATCCCTGGTGGATGGTATGGATATTTAGCAACTATGTGAAGAACCATCAGCCATATTACAAATTGGATGTCTTCAGCAGCCAGCCACATCTTTTACATTCTCTGTTTGTGCAAACATGCACCCAATCCTCAGCTCCTACATACATCCTCATAAACACAAATCCTGTCCGTGTCTGCAGACTGCTAACTAGCTCCACTGTTTGCCAATTTATCAAAGTGTGTCTTTGTCAGCTGGGTGGTTAGACACTAAACACACACCCGTGAAATAAAAAAGGGAACACAGTTGGCAGCTTCACAGACAATTAGGTAGCCTGCATCGGGATCCCTCTGGGTTAAAAGCGGGCCGTGTGTGGTGCGATTTGAAATTCTCTTTAAACACAAAAACAGCAGCATGAAAGTGGGAGCTTGTTTGGCTGAATGTGTTTGTTTGCGTGTGCCCACACTCGGACATTTGCATGTAAAGGTTTCATCTGTCTTCAAAAGGAGGAAATGCTGCAGTTAAGCTCACCTAGAGGGAGCTGCAGTGAGTTAGCCCTATTGTCACCTGCTCTGCATGCTAAATGTGTCCTATAGGATACAGTATGTATCACATTCAAAGACACCATTGGATAGTTGAATAAATTGTTCACTGCTCTGGGGACTTGGGAAGAATAATGTGGATGTGTTTTATTTTTCTGTAGCACAGCTAACAGAAGAATAAATATGATAATACAGTGAAGTTAAACAGAAGACAAAGATAACAATTTATTACCGGATATCATCTTGAAAAAGGATTTGATTTGGGTGAGACAGGATTGGATGACTGTCTTGTCTTGTAATGCTTGAAGAATAGATTAAATTTAGCCTTACTGACTACTCGGTTTTGTGCAGTTGGTCAAATGATGGCTGAGAACATATAATCTCTTTGATTTTGGGCTTTGATAAAATAAATAGAAACATTTCAGTAAAACTTTCTGTCAAATCCCTCTTTATAGTGTATTATAAACACATTATAAGCTTGTTAATAAGATTAATGCTCTGATAAAGCTGTAAAATCATTTTATAAGTACTCTGTTTTAATTATAATGCTTCATAGTAGTATTCATGAGTCATTGTATATAATGAGTTATAAACTTTCTAAAAGTGAGTTATATTGTGCATATAGTTATAAGAAATTATGGACATTCACAATGCTTTATACCAAGCATTTTTTGTTTCTCCATTTCTTTCACTATTAGTTTAAACACTTTATAACATTTTATACATTTCCAAAATATCTCTACTTTTTACTTAAGCAAATATAATAGATTAAAAACAAAATAAGAAACAGAAGTTGACATTTATACAAACATCAATTTAAACTACTAATTCAAATATTTGATCTTGTTTCATTTTATCAATAAAATCTTATAATTAAAAATGTCTTCATCTATAGGTGTTTTTATCCCAT
This sequence comes from Cetoscarus ocellatus, assembly GCA_037902135.1. Taxonomy (NCBI): domain Eukaryota; kingdom Metazoa; phylum Chordata; class Actinopteri; order Labriformes; family Labridae; genus Cetoscarus; species Cetoscarus ocellatus. The sequence continues at coordinate 204,490 of JBAMNC010001079.1, forward strand.
TCATTCATTCATTTTCTGTTCTGCTTATCCCCTTTGGGTTGGCCGGGGAGCTGGAGCCTATCCCATCTATCATTGGGCGAGAGGCGGGGTACTCCCTGGACTGGTCGCCAGCCGATCACAGGGCTAGGTGTTTTTATATTATAAATAAATGAACCAGTTTATTTCACTAACTGAAACCACTGATAATGTGACAAACAGGGCATCTTCAGATTGTGTTTGATTTTATAAAGCCCATTAAAGTAGGCAAATGCATAATCGTAGTCACCTTCATGATCATAAATTTCAGTGATTTACTGAACGCTGTCAGACTTCTGTGATTAATTTTTATACCTCAAGAAATTCAGCTTTAGTGTAAGGGATTTTTTATTATTATAGAGGTAATTACAGTAAAAAAAAAACTATTACCTGCTTTTAATATGTGACATGTCTGCTTCATCCTGCAGAGTGACAGATCACACCAGGTCAGACTGTTCCTCTTTTACGTACGCTGAAATGTTGAGACTTTTAACATAAATAAAGTCAGACATGTCTGATCTGTAAATGTGACTGCAGCATAACTGTATATTTATCAGGCATTCATAGAATTAGTTGGTAATCTTTTAAATTGCCTTATGTCAATTTTTAAGCAGGAGGAGGCTCGGACTGTCGAGGGACAGTGAGAGGAGGCGTGTGATCTGTGCACAAAGATGCAAAGGTCCACCTCCTTTATATAGGATACACAAACTTATTAGTGTATCCTTGACTTATGGGTTTGATGTACAGCAAATAAAAATAACAAAATATTTAAATCTGTAGGAGAAGCTGCTAACACATGATTATTAAAATCACTCCTCCATACTTAGATCGATAAGGTCTAATAAAACATGACTTGACTGGTCAGGCTTTGACCTTCAAAAAGTGCATCAGTCCCCCCTCAATTTATTCACTCACCAAACAGGAGTTTCATCAGCAGCATCATCAGTTATCCTTTTTGGCTTTGAGAACATGATTATACTGAAAATTTGTCGAGGTTTCGCTCACTTTCTTTTCTCCTCTCCCTGACATCATCCTTGTGTTTAACCCTTCAATGCCTTTTGTGTCATATTTGATACATACTTTTGTGATACCTCTATCTAATCAATATGATAAACAAATTACTCAAAAAACACCTGAATACAATCAGATAAATGATAAAAATGTCCTCAAGTGGATTATCAGTTGCCAAAAACACCTAATGTATCAAATGAGATACAAAAAGAAATGTATGGAAATTTTGATTTTTTTAGGATTTCAGTAGAAAGTAAAATAAACAATTCAGTTTCAAAAAATTAGAATTTTCTGGCTATAATTTGTGTTTTCAGGTATTAAAGAGTTAAACCAGTAATTGTTCTTAAAATCATATTACTTTAAAAAAGTGATGTTTTTCTTGAATATAAGACAGACAGTTCCGCAAAAGTCCACACAGTGTACTCTATTTTTAATCTTTACTGAAACTGTCTGCATTCCTTGTCCACTTGCACTCTTAAAAGAACATAGAGGTCCAATTAGATGAGCCAGCCTGCAGCCAATGCATCTCCCACAACTCCTGCACTGAAAAACTCCTGGCTGATGGTCGTTGACCTAACATGTCATAAATTAAGGCAAAAAAAAATCTCATAATTGTGATTTTCATTTTTAATTTCAAATTTACACAAAAAATTATGTCTGTAAAAAACAAAAATAAAATAAAAATGAATCATAAAAAGTAAATCAGTGGGCCATATTGTTTTTTCTTTTGTTTGTTTGTTTTTTGGCAGCCAGCAGGCCAGGAGCTTGAGACTCCTGGTTTGTAAGGTATTTTATTCTGAAAATAACATGATCCTCACACATCCACCTGTGTCTGTCTACCCTGTGATGACCAAAATAGTGAGGAATGAGATTTACTGTTTGTATGAATTTGTTCTTTTGCACTCATTCACCTATGCCATGATTGTGAATACAAATATATTTGGCTCTAAGCAATTGTGTTTCTGGAAGGCACCTGAAGCACACATGAGTGCTCAACTACCTGAAATTGGAGACAAATTAGAGGTCAGAACATATAAACACCTATTAATAACTAACAGAATCATCAGATCAGCTTAAACTAATGACGGATGCATGCAACGCACACCATCTACAATGTACGCACACTGTTTTTACAGCATTTTCCCCTGTGCTAGACGGATCTGGTTTGATTACAGTTATGGATATTGTATGATTAGTTAAAGTGTTTTGTCATTTTTATAATGCTATACTGTAGTTCAGTCAGGACCCCTTTGTCAAGAAAAGACACCAGAGCAGTGATTTGAATTGACCTTTTTGCCATCATTTATGCTAAGCTTTATCAGCATATATTTAATTGGATGGTATGGCTCCGATCGGGGCTCTCCCTGCCCCATGTGTTGATTATGGCAGCCTTCTGCAGGAACAGCACACATTTCTGCCCTCCTTGCGCCTCCAAGGAAAGCATGGGGCAGAGAGAGAAGTGACAAAAGCTAAGAGCAAGCATCAATGCCAGCCGACATTGATTAAGTCAGGAAATGGCAAAAAGGAGAAGGTGGGGTGGGGCAGGATTGCAAGCGGTTTTCAGCTGGAGCAGAAAAGAGTAGACAGACTAGAGCGGCTTAAATAAGGCGGTCTGAGTGCATTTAGCCAATGGCAGCTTAAAGCAATTAGCTGGCTGTCGGCAGTGACTGGTTAGCTTTAGATGAGCTGTTTAACAATGGAATTTGTAATGATAGCAACCTTGACTCCATGTCCTGCCAGAAATGATGCTATGTTCAATTTGTTAATCACCGAGAGCATCTTTTTGTCTAGTTTAGAAATACTGGGTTATGCATTATGGTGACTTGTATTATTCACAACATTTGTGTTTGTTTGTACCCCGACACCTCGACAACTCTACAACACTGTCTTTTATAAAGCCAGGCTGTGGCACACAAGAGGTTAGGGACTGCTGATCTATGGTTTCAAATACAGAACTTGAAGTCAAAAGAATAAAAATTGTGCTCATTCCACAGACTGTAATATAGGCTACCATTGTCTGCAGGTGTTTCAAATAAAAAAGCTCCCAGAAAATTTCTTTAAAAAAGGCTCGAAGATAAGTAGAAAAATAACTAAGTCTGTGCTGTTTGCCAAGTTAAATATGCTCCGATGCAGTAGTATCACAGCCAGCTTGTCTGCTTGATAGCAGCAGACATATCAGTGAAACCTTGCCTCCAGCTAGACGGAGAGTGAGCAGAATCTAACCATCCGATCTGCTGAGCCTCTCCAGGTGAGCTCAGCTCTGGAAAACTGGCTCACTTTTGTCTGAGTCACCAGCTGCTACTTCTGCACACAGCTGAATCTATCCCAGACAGAACTGCTGCCTGCTGCTTCAAAGACCTTCTTCAAAATATTCCCCCTCTGCCGCTCCATCTCCAGCGATCTCTTCACTACTTTGTACCTGCAGCAGTCGGCTGAAAGCTCTTTTTCTTCCTCCTCAGATGAATGGAATGGGGTTTGAGATGCTCTTTGAGACGATCTTACTGAGCACATCGTACTTTTGATGCACACAGGAAATAGATGTATTGAGCAAAACAAGAGAAAGAGCTTGTTTTTTATGCTAGCAACAAACTAGATCATTTTAAATTCTTGATTCAATTTTAAAGCCCATTCATGCCTGTTTCATGTGACCTCCAACATTATAATGATCCGAACAGACACACTGAACCATTCAGACAGGCCATGAAACCACACACCTGCCATGTGTGGTTACAACTTCATAGTGGAGATTCTTCAGACATGAGGTCTGTTTTTAAATGAAGAAGCAAAGAAGTTTCACTACTTTATTTATTATTTCCAAGATACACTGCTTTCACCATCATTTATGAAGGCAAAGACCAAAAATCATACACTCAAAACATACATCAATTCCTTTTGTTAATTGCATTTAAAGTGACACAACTTTTGATGCCTTAAGAAAGTCACATCATTGATACCAACACTGGGTGGAGCTACGGCACTGTTTTTTTTTTTTTTTCACTTTAAAATAACTTATGCTTAGAGCTCATGAAACCCACAGAGAAAAAACAGAGAAATACGCAACAGTCAGGTTGTAAAATTATATGCAAAGAAACAATTAAGAAAATAAAAAATAATTTAAAACATAAATATCATTTGAAAGAACTCTTAAAGGATTGAATTCATTTTTTTATTAAATAAGCAAAAAAAGGAAAATGGTATAAAATAGACTTAAGTAAAATCAGGAAAGACTTTACAATAAAAGTACGTCTTTAGAAGAGATTTAATAAAGATCACTGACTCAGCTAACCTGAACTCTTCAGACAGATCATCCCACAGTTTTGGGGCCCTCACTGAGAATGCCCAGCCCCCTTGAGCTTTAAGTAAGCTGTGAGGAATAACCAGCAGATGTTGCCTGAGGATCTGAATGTACAAGGTGGTTCATATGGTACTAAAAGGTCAGAGATGTACCTGGGAGAAAGGCCATGGAGGTTTTTAAAATTAATCTGAAAAATCCATTCATCAATTATCTATACCACCCATCCCTTTCGGAGTTGCGGGGGGGTGGGGGGTGGGGGGGGCTGAGACAGTCGCCAGCTGATCACGGGGCCAGAGAGAGAGAGACACAGCCATTCACACACATACTCTTACCTGAGGGCAATTTGGAGTCCCCAATGAACTTAATGAGCATGTTTTTAGTCTGTGGGAGGAAGCCAGAGTGCCCACAAAGAACCCACATATGCACAGGAAGAACATGCAAACTCCACACAGAAAGGCCCTGACTGACACATACCGCTTTCACACTAAAATTACCGGGTCAATTCGGGTTAACCCGCTAACAATCGGCAAGTGACTCCTCTCCCACTGCCAGCAGACCCAGGTGTAATCGGCAGCAGACGAGCTGCGTGGCTGTTTTTTTCCTCTGGTGCGTCAAGTTGATGTCATCACGTTGATGACATCATCGGCGCGCCGAAACACGACCGTGTAAATAATAGAAAGGAGCATAGAGGGACACGTTGGTCAGCGGTTTTCTGTACTTTGTACTTTTGGCCCTCTTTACAAATGTACAAATTCGGCGCAGAACGACATTCGAGCACTGATGATACAAAGGCGGAGGGAATTTGCTGCTGAGACGGCAAAGAGTCATGTAAGTTACAGACAGAGGAGACGGGTGCCATATTATGCTGTGGGCATGTTACGCTGACCTCATGACGTAAACTAGTGGGTTCACCCAGGTGTGATGTTCTCACTGAAGCCGATTGGAGGCGAGCCGATAAAAACCCCTGTCGCTTGCAGGGTCAGTCGACCCGGGTTGAAATGCCGATTAGTCCCTTTCAAACTGTCGACAGGAGCCGATTGTTACCGGGTTTAAACAGGATTTTTGACCAGTCTGAAAGAGGTAACAGGGAACGAATCAGCAACCTTCTTGCTGTGAGGCACGTGCACTACCTGCTGCATCATCGTGCCACTCTTACCAGAAAAATCTTAAAGTCAGTTCTATAGCATACAAGGAGCCAGTGTAAAGATGCCAAAACAAGAGTGATGTGGTCATATTTCCTATTTCTGGTTAAAAGGTCATATTTCCTAGTCCGTCTGGAGTCGATCCATTGATTTCTGGCTCGGGCAGGTAATATTTGTCTTAAAGTTGTCTAAAGTGTAGCCACCCTTGAATGGAGTGAAAATTGGAGCATTAGTATGCATAAGTGCATCTGCACATGCATGCTCACATATTGTGTCCTGCTTTACAGATGATTAGAAACAATGACATTTAGTTTGGTAAATGCCAGAGCCTAATGGGCAGAGTTAAGAACAGTTAATGATGTCTGGTGTGAGGCTCTGCTGACTTAGTGTGAGGACATTAGAGAGATGGAAAGACCTGTTTTCTCTAACAGTAAGAGCTCTGTTTTAGGTGCGCTAAAAAGATGGGTCCTTCCAGCACTTAAAAACCTCTAATGCTTACCACCCACTGATTCTCTGTTGCTTCCATTCCTCTCCAGTTCCTTTGAGTTTACTGTTTGTAGCATCTTTTTAAAAAAGCTGACTCCCCACTATCAAGCACCTCAGTCTCCCCTTTCCTCCTCTCCGGACTCACCTCCTCCCTCCGTCCAATCATTTCCTCCCCCAGTCGTACTCCCGCATAAATCACCTCTCTGCGATAGTTTTAATGGCTTTTTAATGAGCCTAATGTTTTCTGTTTTAATGAACTTCTTACGTCAGCCTTAATCATTTTAGGGGGATGAAAAATGATTGAGAAATGGCCTACATTAATTTAATTTACTGTTCAATCTGCACAGCCCCCTTTACAACCCTGGGAAGGCCAGGGCAGGAAGGAGAGGAAGGAAGGAGGAGTGAAGGGAGGAAAGGAGGATGCTCCTGACATAGAGAAATCAAAGGAGAAAAATTTAAAAGGAACTGAGGTTAAAATGAAAGTGTTAGATCTGACTGTTCATTGTGTGAAGGCGGAAAGGAGTGGTTGTATAAAAAGCAAACAGGGGTGGACTGTGTGGTGAAGCCGCGGTAATTTATGAGGCCATGCTATAAGCTTGTTGTTCAGGCTTATCTCCAATTAGGCTGCATTGTTGAGCCCTGCCAATGCTGGTTTCTACCACTCTGTGAGACCTGCAGATTTACATAGCCATTAACACAGCAGGCTCTGAATAAATGAGCACACTATTCAGCATCTGTTGCTCTGTGTTTCTCTCTAGTTTTTATTTATCCTCGCACATTCTTTTTCAAACTTTTTCTTTTGCTACCTCAATCGCTCTTTCACCTGAATGACACTCACTGTTGTCATCCTGCCAACATTAAATTAACAAAGTGATACACCATCTGTTTAGGTCTCATAATCCAGGAAACGTATATGATCTCTTCCTGTATGCAGTTTGTACATCCGTATACCCAAGGACACCGCACCTTGCCAGCGCGCCGCGAGAGTCAGCCCTCTGTTTTGCTGTGTTGATAGTAAAAGGCTGTGAATATGCCAAGGTTGGCTTGCCAAGATTGCTTTGCACTACCTGAGCCGAGTTGTCCTTTACAGTTTGTGTGTGCAGGCGAGTGCACGGCTTGTCTTTCCTCAAGGCTGGAAGCATTTCCATGCACCACCGATTCTATGAAAAATCACAGCCGTGGCCTGTTACTATAAGTGCTCATGTGTTAAATGATCCATGACTGGATTTGGGTGAGGGTGGACACAGGTCGTGTTTGGAATGATGGTGTTAATTTTGAAATAAGGCAAACACACATGTTATTCCATCAAATACAAAAAGCTGCCAACTGTGGTATTGTTTTATACAACTGTGTACCTCAAATGTTTTTATTTGATGTGTGTGATTGATATGCCTGTTCCCTAACAGACGGACATGTTGACCCTGGATCCGCCCCAACACTGACTGAAAGATGAGATCTAGGGAGGGGAAACAGTCCTGCCCCGCCCTTCAGGATCAAGATGGATATGTCTCTCTGCCTGCTTAAGATATTCAACATGCAGATTGTCCACAGTCTCCTGCCTTCAAACTATTTTTGGTTTAGCATCCACCTGTCTCATGCAGCTCAGTAATTACAGGACTGTTTTTTCTCCGTTAATGTCCAACCGTCAATCTCCTCACCCCTGTCCTTCAATCACTCAGATTTTCTGCCTTCCTTGTCCCCTCTCTGAGTAACAACTTTGTTTTCAAAGTCTGACAGGAAACTTCATAACAGTATATAGGGCACATTCTCTCACTGTCAGAATCCACATTTTCCCTTTGGATTGACATCAGACCTGTGCAATCAGAAACAAAGAGGTGATCCTTAAAGGAATCATATGATGCAAAAAATGTTTTGTCCATGGCAGTCTACAAACCTCACTCAGGGTGTTCAGTTTGATGGGTCGACCTCTGATGTTTTACCAGTTCACAAGGGGGTGAACTGGGCCCTCTGTCATTTAACATCTGCACTAACTGCCTTGGACAGAATGTCCAAATTCCTCTTTTCATTAATGAAATGACAACACTTTTGTTTATTGTTGTGCACCAACACCTGCACAAGCATTTGCATATCTACAGCATGCTTTTAATGAAGAAAACGTCTATAAATCTTAGGAAATTGTTCTAAAACATGGAACTAGCTAGTGAGTCGGTATCTTCTTTCAAGTGCTCAGGGTTCATACTCGATGACAGCTTGTCTTTCTAGGAGCACACAGATTACGTTGCTCAAAACTTGAAAGTTCTGCTGAAATTTATTACAGAAATGAGTCCAGTTTCTGCCCCTGCCTCTTAATTATTCACTCATTCATTCATTTTCTACACCGCTTATCCTTTCGGGGTCGCGGGGGGCTGGAGCCTATCCCAGCTGTTACTGAGCGAGAGGGTAGACCCTGAACCAGTCTCCAGCCAATCGTAGGGCCACATAGAGAGATGTAAAACTATTCAAACTCACACTCACACATGTTTTTGGTCTGTGGGAGGAAGCCAGAGTGCCCGGAGAGAACCCATGCATGCACGGGAAGAACATGCAAACTTCACAGAGAAGACCTGCCCGGCATGCGGATCAAACCAGCAGCCTTCTTGCTGTGAGGCACGTGCACTATCTGCTGCACCGCCATGCCCCCGGCCTCTTAATTAAATAAATGTATTTTAAAAAATGAGTTAAATCCTAACAAATCTTACCTGTTTGTAGTGTGAACACGGAGCTGTCCTTTATGTTAGGCAGGGGAATTTAAATTACAGCTCTTAAAGCTGACAACAAAATTTTAAATTAAACCCAGAAAGTCAGTGGAGCAGTAACAGAGTAATTTGGTCGGTCTTCTTTATTCCTGTTGTGAAGCTAGTAGTTGCATTTTGATCCATCTTCTGGCTCTTAATAGACAATTAGACCAAACAAGAATTACCATAAACTAGATAAAATACATTATGCATGTATCATTTTGGGGGAGACAGGATCTTACTTTGGCCACGAGCCTCAGCTAACTGAAACTCAACAACTGAGGACATCTGCCTGAAGAAATTATCATGTCAGACACCAAGAGCCTTCACAGAAGAATGTGCATTAGAGGCAAAGGGCAAAGAGGACCCACATCTAGCTGTACTCTTATTTTAAAGACAATTTCTTCTGTTTTGTTATCATCTAAGGCAAGGAAATTACTATCCATCTATCTATCTATCTATCTATCTATCTATCTATCTATCTATCTATATAAAAGCATGCACACAGGAAAATTGTGAAGAAAAGCTGTTAAGCAAGCAACAAGCATCTTGGCTTGTGATTGATTTCCCTCCAGTTGTGATTTACTCTTTTAATGGAAAAGACAAATCAATATTGAGTAAAAAAGAAACAACAACAACAACAACAACCTTGTCTAGTGCTGCTTTGCTGAAAGTTCAAATTGCAGGTCATCTCTGGAGTGTAAACAATGTACTTAAGTAAACTGAGACTTAACTTTACATGGATGTAAATTCAAGGACATGAAAACATAAACCAGGTCATAGAGGTTAATTAATTGAAAGAAAACCTTCATGAAAACTGTACTTTACCAGTCTCCACACATGACTTGTTGTCCCTTTATTTCATCTTTTTAATGCTGTTTCATTACCTTTGTTTAAAATGATGTCAATTGCAGGCAACAAGGTAGTGTTTAGAATTGAATTAGATTAGTTTCAAACAGATAAGAGATACTTGTCAAGATAGTTTACGCTCTGTGGGTTGTGACCTGAAACATATTGAGTGAGCTGCTGTGAATAATTTGTTCTTCATTTATATGAGGCGTACTGCATTTTCCAAGGCTGTGTTTGTGATTGGTAGCAATTGTCTTGGTGTGTGATATGACTTCATGAGAGCTATTTACAGTACAACAGGTGGTCAATGGCAAAAACAAGCAATCAGTGTCATCATTCAGTCACTTGAAAATTGTGCTATTTGCATGTCTGAGCAGGGGTTCTCTCATTAGAGGTGAGTGTAAGCAGGGGTGTTACCACATTGTTCCAACACACTATTTTGACACCCCTGTGAACACACTCTCCTTGCTGCCTTAAGGTAGACCACAGTAATCTATCCAGGCCGACAGGGTGTACATGAAACACACCAGCTTAGACAGAGGTGTTGCCAGATTATTATCGCTTTTTACACCTGGTCCTTGATTCACACCTTAAATTTACTGCTCCACATAGTAATTGTGCATTCTCAATGCTAAACCACTCTATAATTTTAGGAGACAATTTTGACACTTTTAATCTTTGTAAGGAAAGTTCACACTGAATATGCCGCTAAAACAAATCCAATAATTTCAGTAGAGCTGTATGAGATTAAAAGGTAAAAAAACATACAAAAGTGGCATAGGGTGATTTTCAGGGTACATGTCTAATACATGTACAGCCAACAACATCTTCATTTTTCAATTAAATTAACAGGGTTGTGGTCATTTAAAGAAAAACATGGTCAAAAGAATTAACTCCCTCTGAATGAAATCCCCTTGATGACTTAATGGCATAAAAAGGCTAAGTTATTGTATGCAATTCAAAGTGTTTTTTTCCTGCGTTGTTTTTCAAATGTCTAAGCTTTGTTATGTTGTCACAGCCAAATATGAATTATTTCCTGACAAACAACCTTCAAAATAAGATCTTGTGTGAATAACAAAAGTGGGGACAGAGATTTTCATTATTTTGTCTGACGTATAATTAGTTTATGAATGGAAATATTAAGTTTAACAGAGCAAACTCAACTGCCACAGAGAGCCTCACTTAATTAATCTGGACTTAAATTGAGCGACACAGTGTGCTTGTGGTAGGTAGAGATGTAATTTACTGTCGTGTGCCACAGACAAACCACCCTAGCACAGGGAGTGTAGTGTAGGGATAATCCAAGTGCTTCATTCAGCCCTCTTTATGCCAAATATCTAGAGTTGAAAGTGCTTACCAGCTCTTATATTTAGATGTAATAAGCCATGTTTAGAGCATAATTCATGATATGAGATGTGTTTCCATACAATTCTGATTTTGTGCTAAAGGGTGATTAACCTCATCACGTTGCCCTGAGATGACAACTGTTACAACATGCACTTGCCCATGCCTATACAATTTGTGACATAAAAATAAAGTTACACAATAATTACTATTTGAAGTCCTTAGTTAATGACATCAAGGGAGCAGCAGAGCTGGGTAGCACATTGGGCAAATTGGATTTGTGCAGTAGGGCTGCAGAGTGAGATGACAGCCACCTCAAGTGGCAAGCCAAAAAAAAAAAAAAATCATCATCATCATACATTTGTACATCAGTTAAGATGTACAAATGGTCTTCTTAGCTGAGCAGATCTTCACAGCTGGCAGCTTCAAGAAGAATTGAGTTCTTACATAGTATTGTGCCATAGGAATAAAAGCAGGAGATGTTGCAAGCTGATGTCAAGTGTCCAACTCGTCCCTTTTAAATACATTTACACGTCACTGATGTAGCAGCAGAAGTTTCTTGGAGCTTATTGATGTTAAAGAACACATCTTCTAGTTGCTGCCGTGGCCAGTGATGAAACCCCTGAACTTCTGCTTAAGAGACAACTTCTTCACCTCTATCCTGTCTCTATCCTGAAATTGACAGGGCAACCAGGCCAAAAACCACAGGTATTATCGAGACAACAGGACAATATAGTGGACTTCTCTCTCTATTAGATTCATGTTATGAGCAAATTGTTGTTTTACATACAATGTGTGACTTTTAACTTAGAGGAGAAATGACTACCAAAACAGAAAACAGCATTTAAGAAGCAGTGTCAGGTTCTGGTACACTGGGTGGGGGTTGGCCTCCATGGTGGTTATGCTCTTAGATTATTGTCATGTCTTATGCAGAAGAAATTTCAAGGCCTTGTCAGTAGAGGCTGGTGTCCTGTATGCAGACCCAGAAATGGTCTTTTT